>CH001952.1:2631-18644 GCA_000149265.1 Ciona savignyi
TGCATAGCATGACCCATAATTCCATACTGTTTGAAATAGAATTTCGGGATGACCCCTGGGGTAAATCTGTTAGACAAGAAAAAGAATGAAAAAATAATAAAACCAACCCTTATCGACTGCCCTTTGCCCCAATAGTTTCCTCGCTTTTTCTACGGATTCATGAGGATGGCTCACATTGTACACCTGATCAGCAACTTGAACAGAATGCCCAGAAGCTTTTGCAACAGCAACTTGAACATTCAAAGGCTCATCTCGCACTAAAGTCTGAATAATCTTGCGTTTATCTGTAGCATTTAACGAAGTGTGGTTAAACACCACCTTTGATGCAAGTTTAAAAACCCGGCTGAATTCGGCACTGCTCACAGAACACCCATTCTGTGCCAGCGATGGAAATACTACACTTTCTACCGAAGGATCTTGCTTTGTGTATTGCCACGCCACTTTCGAAATCTTTTTAATATCTTTAAACTCTATTTCATTTACTACCAGACATGCCGGTTGAACATCCTTTTGTTTTTTAACTAAAATAGAATAATTGTTCTCTGCTGTTTTTTCATGCTGTTCAAGTTCTGATATTGTCATACCAGTAAAGACACTTGGTCGACAGCCTAGTTTGCAAATAATGCGACAGAACAAGTTGGCATAAAGCAGTTCAAGATCCTTTTTGTTGACTTTTGATTTATTTACCAGACTTCTTACTCTTCTGCATTCTTTTGAATTTTCATAAATAAGTATTGCTTCGTAAGCATTCTGTATGCCCGCAATTTTTTTTCTAGACTTCTCCTTTACAATAAACTCTCGCTTCTTTTTTATTTTTTTTTGTCGCGCCTCCCAATCTTTAGCTTCCATGTATAATAACTCAATCTTTCTCGGATCAACTAAGCGATATTCATGAACTTTGTAGAACTTAATAAAATTGAGCAATGTTGCTATATAAGCGTATCTCGTCGAATCTTGCCCTTCGCCTGTTATCTTTCCTTTGAGGTTGTTGTACACTTGTAACGGATTCTTAAGAGTTTCAATATCAGGTATAAGTGTCCTCACCTGATTTCCATAGCTTTTTGCAACGGAAGGGCTTGTTTGTTGTCGCTTTCCCACCCCTGTTTCAGATAAATACTGTTGGTATTGCTGTATGCAATGATGAAGCGATTTTCCACCAACTGCCAAGTGTTTTTTGGCATTCACGAACTCGGGACTGTATGCGTCTTTATCCTTATGTACACGTTCTGCATGTTTGTCCAGGTTCAGTAGAACCCTTTTGCACCAGGGACATTCAAAACCTTTAAAATTCTTGTATTTGCCAACCCCTAAGACTTTCGCTTTATTCCCATACATAAATTCAGTTTTATCAACACCTGGGTGATATTTCCTGTGATGATAGCCAACATTCTTATACCAACGCGAACATATGTGACATGGTCTCCATTTCCTCTTATCTGCAAAAATTGTTAATAAAACAGCACTATCAATTGTGATTTGTTCAAACCATTGCGTGTAACATTCACACAGCCAACCGTATAAAATGGACAACTTCTTGGTAGCTATTTAAATGCATTGTTAAATTTTGGGGTTGCTGGGAATTCCCTTGGAAAAAATTAATGAGATACTGCAAAACTTAATATCCAGAGTCCAGACTACCACCCATAAAATTTACACTAAAATCAGACCAGACAGCTCCCGTACAAAAAAACTGGTGATTAATTATGGTTGTCTTCCATGCGTTTTTTTCTCAGTCTGGGGGAATTAGTCATCTACCCCACAATGTCAAACATACAACATCTGCACTACAATACATATCAATTAAAAATCATTGGACTTCAAAGTAGTACAAAACTTTTAAAAAGCATGAATTGAAACATTTACGTTTCAGGGCTTTGGGGCAAATACCCTTTAGGTAACCTACAAAAATGTGCGCTGGTCCAGCTGCTATGTCTATACTACCACCCGTAAAAGTTGAAATAAATAAAAAAAAAGCTGTTCTTTAGCAGCCGTTAGACAGAAGAGTTTGAAAACAAAATGGCAGTAAACTTAAACAAAAAAGAGGAAGATATAAACAGAAAATTAAATGTGATCACACTTACAGGTCTTTTTTCTGAGGTTTTCTGAGTCATTGAAATTATTTGACCTAAAAATAACAAATCTTCTTATACTAATTAAAAAAAAATCTTATACTAATTAATAATTATGTAAAATGTAATAGATTAAAACAAAGTAAGCAATGTAACAAATATAATACGAACAACATGGATCTTTCTTGTATTAAGAAACTCCAAAGTAACTATTAACTAAGGAGCACTTGTGCTAGATACGAGTAAGTCTTTATACAGTTAGACCTCAAGATGAATTTACCAATCAGTTCCCGGACATTATCCAAAAAGCAGGCGTCAATCACGTGCAGGGTAATTCGACATACACTTTTTAAAGACGGCATTTAAAGGTTTATTTTAGCTTTGTATAGGCTAAGCATACTGAAAAAAAACTTTTAGTAGGATCATTGCACGAACTTATTACTAATATAGAACCAACAACTAGTTGGTAATTTTCGACCATAAAGTGCGTGCATACGCACTAACCACCAGTAACGTACTTTAGGATATACATAAACCTAACAAATTAAATACAATAAATTAAGCAATGGTGGATGAAAATACCATGTACTCTTTACTTTATACTTTCTCTTGTATTCTTCTTTGTGTCTGAAAAACAATTCCAACTGAACACTTTTATTTAATAGGGTTGAGTAACTAATAATATATTATAGGCGTGTATAGTACTACTTAATGTAAACTAGACTAAGACCCTTTTGGTTTATATGATCACTATAAATTTGTCCTGTTCAAATAGTTATGTATCAAGTAATTCTAAGATAATACTTAAATTATTGTTCAACTTAAAAGCAATTAATATACCTGCTCCTCCTTCCATTCTCTGAGCTTGTAGTACTGTTGGAATGTAATGACAAGTAAGTAAGTGACATATATTGATATTACAATTGTTTACTTTTTAATTAATGCCACTCAACAGCATTTGGTCTGCTCACACATTAATTACTTCTGTGTATACATTGTGGGGCTTTGTCGCAACTACATTTTTGAACAAATTTAACTAAGAATAGCAACATATGCAACTAACAATAAGCTCACCAAGGTCATCCAAACATGTGGGTTTGCCACAAATCAATTGAATATAAAATGTTTACATAATAATTTAAGCGATATAGCTATGAATAAGCCAGCTGCTAAAATATACCCAAAAAAGAAGATTAGACAAGGATAACCACCATCACCAACAAATGTGATGTGCATTTACATTGTTTAACAAACTGAAAAATAAAAATATAGAAAAACACATGGTAAAAACTATTCGATGGTTCAGAAAGTATAAAATATAATAAAGTTTATCTGTACCTTGAACTCGAATCATCAAATCTTCGTTTCCATAAGCGATGCCCATCATCATATTTTCTAAAATGTAGCAATATTTAGTTATTGTGTAATACTATTGCTTTTATATTTATGTTCAGACTACAGTCTTTGCGTTAAAGGTGATTTCCCTAGGACAATATACTAAACAGACGGTCTGTAGATTTCACCACCTAAAGTAACATACCAAACATAAACGTTTCAACCGAATTAAATAATTCCCTAATGACGTAGTGATGCCTAAGCTAGCATGAGGCGAATAAAAAGAAAGTAAGAACAATGTGCCCCCTTTCATGAATAACAACGATTTACCTTCGTGAAGATGATGGCTTTGAATACAATTCTCTTGCCTTTTCCGACGAAGTGCTGACACTGATAAATATTGCAAAGTTATTAGAACGACTGGTGCCAAAAGTTGGTGACAACACCGACACAGTGAAAATAATCATAATGGATATGATGTCGCAAATAATCAACGTTTTAATTCGCTTTGAAAGACATGACAGATTAAATTTCACAAGTCTTGCTTGCAAATTTACATAAATATATATGTACGCTACTCAAAGCTGCGATTGCAATCACCTCTTTTAGCAGTCTCTTGTATGCAGCCTCCTTTTTAATCTTAAGGCAAATATGGAGGATTGATATACAGGTACGCTAATGGAGTAAAGCTAACGGGGACGTTCAGATATATTCAAATGTAACGTTTACCTGCAACTTGAATCATGTCTTTTTCGTTTCCATAAACGATGCCCACCATCATATTTTCTAAAATGTAACAACAATTAGTTATTGCGCAAAACTAATGGCATTGTTTATGTGTCCTGACTGCATTTATAAAAGTTGAAAATTTCCTTGGTAACTACGCAAATATGAAGCTTAACTTCTTCACCGGAATTAAGACTGAGCACTGCTGTTACAACCACACAATACAAAGCGACAACGTCATATTCCTGATCTTTAGTCAGTGATAATATATATAAATCCCCACAACAATACGACGAAGGAAAATGTAAATACATGAATTAAATAACTACATTTACCTTCGTGAAGATGATGGCTCTGAATACAATTCTCTTGCTTTTCTTGACGAAGTGCTGTCACTGATAAATATTGCACAGTTAGTTGCACGACTGGTGCCAAAAGTTGGTGACAACACCGAAATAATGAAAATAATCATAATGGATATGTCGTAGATAATCAACATGGCAATCCCTGGGTATAACTACAAACATAAACTTCTAAAGGTAAGTCATTACAATTGATACAGTTACTACAATCGATGGATTCTTCCCACTGTTTGACAGTCGCGAAAAATCAATATCTAGAGTCTTTGAGTAGTATATTCGCTTTGAAAGACATGACAGATTAAATTTCACAAGTCTTGCTTGCAAATTTACATAAATATATATGTACGCTACTCAAAGCTGCATATTGCAATCACCTCTTTTTGCAGTCTCTTGTATGCAGCCTCCTTAATATGTTAATCTTAAGGCAAATATGGAGGATTGATATACAGGTACGCTAACGGAGTAAAGCTAACGGGAAAGTTCAGATATATTAAAATGTAACATTTACCTGCAGCTTGAATCATGTCTTTTTCGTTTCCATAAACGATGCCCACCATCATATTTTCTAAAATGTAACAACAATTAGTTACTGTGCAAAACTAATGGCATTATGTGTCCTGACTGCATTTATAAAAGTTTGATAATTTCATTGGTAACTACGCAAATATGAAGCTTAACTTCTTCACCGGAATTAAGACTGAGCACTGCTGTTACAACCACACATTATAAGGTGACAACATCATATTCCTTATCTTTAGTCAGAGATAATATATTTATATCCCCTCTACAATACAACAAAGTAAAATCTAAATACATGAATAATTGTTAAATAACTACATTTACCTTCTTGAAGATGATGGCTTTGAATACAATTCCCTTGCTTTTCCCGACGAAGTGCTGACACTGATAAATATTGCACAGTTAGTTGCACGACTGGTGCCAAAAGTTGGTGACAACACCGAAATAATGAAAATAATCATAATGGATATGTCGTAGATAATCAACATGGCAATCCCTGGGTATAACCACAAACATAAACTTCTAAAGGTAATTCATTACAATTGATACTGTTAGTACAATCGATGGATTCTTCCCACTGTTTGACAGTCGCGAAAAATTAATACTTTGAGTCTTTGAGTAGTATATTCGCTTTGAAAAACATGACGGATTAAATTTCACAAGTCTTGCTTGCAAATTTACATAAATATATATGTACGCTACTCAAAGCTGCGATTGCAATCACCTCTTTTAGCAGTCTCTTGTATGCAGCCTTGTTCTTAATCTTAAGGCAAATATGGAGGATTGATATACAGGTACGCTAACGAAGTAAAGCTAACGGGGAAGTTCAGATATATTAAAATCTAACGTTTACCTGCAACTTGAATCATGTCTTTTTCGTTTCCATAAACGATGCCCACCATCATATTTTCTAAAATGTAACAACAATTAGTTACTTTGCAAAACTAACGGCATTATTTATGTGTCCTGACATTTATAAAAGTTTGAAAATTTCATTAGGACCGAGCACTGCTGTTACAACCACACAATACAAAGCGACAACGTCATATTCCTGATCTTTAGTCAGTGATAATATATATAAATCCCCACAACAATACGACGAAGGAAAATCTAAATACATGAATTAAATAACTACATTTACCTTCGTGAAGATGATGGCTCTGAATACAATTCCCTTGCTTTTCCGACGAAGTGCTGACACTGATAAATATTGCACAGTTATTTGAACGACTGGTGCCAACAATTTCCTAGTTCTAAACTAATCCTAGCATAGCATTAAACAAAATCATAATAAAGAACATTGCAAACTGTTCGCATATAGTTCATAAAACATTCATAAACGACATATATAATATATATATAATAAATAATATACATATATAATATATATATATATATACAGAACTAGGCCTTTTTGATGCTTAATTAACGTATTGGCATATATGAAAGCCACACAAACCTTTCATCCAAAGATTCCAATTCATCAGATGATGAAGAAATCAAACTAGAAATAATGGAAAATTAAAACTGTTATTGTACTTTTTTAACAGCCAAATTCGCTCAAGCTATCTTTATTATATACCAGTAATTCTTTAAACGACAGTAGCCAACAGTGACAGGGATTGACATAAACGCTTGTCCGCCTTTCCGAGACAGGTGATTTATTGTGTGAAACAAGTAAATATTGTGCGGCGCTTGTCGGACAGGACAGGTTAAAAATGCAAACTAAACGCTATTTTCACTATCCTTCACTGCCATGGATATCTTCGAGTTTAAACCGCGTTAATCTACCACCGTGTGCGAACGAAATTTGTCCTTTTTATTTGCCTTAAAATTTATTTACTATCTCCGTTAATGCGGATTTATGATAGTGACTAACACTTAGTCGCAATTTTTGCACGACGAATATAATAAAGACCAATAAGCAATCTTTGCATCTGGTGATAATAAAGTTGTAAAATAAATAAGGCTTATAAAACTTTTAAAAATAGAATTACTCCAAAAGCATGTGAAAAAATCAACGCGCAGCCAAACATCTTAAAATAATGCGACTTAATAATTTTCATCGGTAAATTATATTAAAGTCGAACGAAAAGCAAACATGACATTCCAATTCGGGATATCTGTCTCTGCTGGATTGGTTAGGTAATTAAACATTTTACTTATGGGTTATTAATTCTTAGTATTATTAAATGGTAATTATAAATTACAATTCGAGTGCAACATCAAAAACCGATATCGAACTGCAGAGTAGCCAATGTTGTTTGTTAATACCAATCTCATACGCATCTTAGTGTAAACCGCAACGAAACAAGTAAGAATGGCTCGCAACTGTAGTTTGTATGACGTAACTGTTTAAATCTGGCATTATAACAATCTCACATTATAATGCTGCTGTAAGTGTTATAGACTTCACTATTCAGATGCACCATGTGTAAAATAAAAACGTTATAATCCAATTGAATGAAAAACGGTCGCAGTAAACGGAATTTATTTTTTATATGCGATAGTAAATTATTCCTCTCACGAAGTGCACTACACGAGTATTACACACGCGGATTTTTGGCCCTGACAAGGAACGTCTTTTGGAGAGTGATTACGTAATTTTAATGGTGCGTTAATCACATGGTCTGGAACAGCGGGAATCTGGAAATTAAATTATGATTTTTTATGGGACAAGTGTAAGCTAAATGGGACAGGACAATTCCTGAGTTTATGTTAAAATAATAAACAAACGGTTTTACCTCAAGCCTTTTTGTTCTTGTTCATTCTTGGCAAACCAACGTTCAACTTTAGTATAACTAAAAGATGTATGTTAATTAAGGTAACCATACACATAATAGACAATTAGAATATAAATTAAAAAGTTGTACTTTCTTTGAACCAAACAGTAAAAAGAGTCATGGTCGGTAGTTGAAATTACAAAGTTCTGATGAGAACTATATCTGAAGCACAAATTATACACAAGAATCAAGTCAGTTCTTCTAATTAGCAAAAATATCCCTGTGTATCAACTATACTTTAAACTTATTGGCATACCACTAATTTGTACCTGGTAGGAATAGTGTCCTTGTCATCACTTTCAGAGTCAGAAGAACTAAAATATTCACATTTAATAAAATAATAAAAAAACAACACAAATAAAAAACAGGAGTTGCATGTGCAATCAGCACTGACGGACCATTGATTTATAACCTTTTGAAATAATAAACTATTAAAACAGTGTGTATAAGTGACACCTTTATTGTTAAATAATAAACTAAATATCAAGTTAAGTCACAGACTCACAGCTAACCTGTTATGAATTATTCGGACAGGTGATTTGAATCGTCTTGTTTTGTTGCTATAAAATAATTTAACATGATAAACCATCGAGTAAAGAACAGACAATCAGTGGCTAAGCCAGCAAACGCCAAACAGGGCATTAAATTATATTCATTCCGGCCCGTTGGTCTAGCGCAGTGGTTCCCAACCTGGGGGTCGCGACCCCCAAAGGGGTCGCAAAGCATGTTAAAGGGGGCCGCGACGCTGTTGTAATGTAAAAACAAAGGTAAATGTCGGTAAGACTGGGTACCGTTTCGCTAGTATTATGTGCTATATTGTGTATAATTTCTTCATTGAGACATTGCATTCGGATTGCTTGTAGCACAATATTATTGCATCAGTATGCGTCAATTGTGATGTCATAAACTATGACCATGTGACTATTACGTGTAATAGCTGCAAATTAAAACTCTATTAGGGAAGTAGCCTGCCCTAGTATATTATACAACAGAAATCAGTCATGACTTGAAATTGGTAAAACTAGTTAAGTAGAGCATGATACACGTTTAGCTGCAGGCCTACAAGGTCAACCATCGCACTGATTAGTTAATAAATGCAAGTAAAACATTTTTTGTGCTTACGTATTAGAACGTAAGTGTGGGTCACGGAATCTGCGAGAAAAATTAAGGGGGCCACCTAGACAAAAAGGTTGGGAACCACTGGTCTAGCGGTTAAGTGCGTCGCCTTTCAATCGAAAGGTTGCAGGTGCGAAACTGGTCGCTAGCTAGTCGGTTATGTCCTTGGGCAAGGCACTTTACGGACATTGCCTGAACCCAGCGGATTAATGGGTTCTACCATATTGAAGGAACGTGTGAATCATACACAACACACAGCAATAGCTCCGGTAACCCGACGATGGGCGCGAGGCGATCTGACGATTGCCCGTGTGTTAACCCTCTTGGTTTTCCCATTCACGGGGATAAAGATGAATATCCTATCCTATCCTATCATTGTATAGGTACGACTACTACGGCACCCTATTGGAAAGTTCGTTTTCTGTGCGCCGAATTTTTGCGCCAACATTTTTTAACCTAAATTTTGCGGTACCTCTAATTACTACAGGACCGCTTGGAGCGCTTGGATCGCATGGAGCGCTTAAATCGCTTGGATCGCTTACTATACTTGGTAATTACAAAAGTCAAGATATTAATGTTAGGGTTGGGGTTAAAGTTAGTTCTGGGGTTGAGATTAGTGTTTGGGAAAGGGTTAGAATTACCTTCCATAGCAATCTAAGTGATCCAAGCGGTCCTGTAGTATTTAGAGGCACCCAAATTTTGCGCCACGCCAGTAATACTAATTTGCGCCACCACAAACAAAGTTGCATAATTTTTAATTAAAACTTTGAAATATAAAGCTTAAAGTGTCAAAAATACTGACATAAATGAAAGAAAGTGTAATCACGCCATGGCAGCATGATTTTTGGAGTTTTCTGTGCCAATACCCGAAAAAGTAGTCCGTGCGGCGTGCGCCACGCCAGATATATCCGGCGCATCATACGAACTTTCCAGTAGGGCTACGGCATACACGTTACTATACTAGTGATAGTGCAGCATTCATCAAAATGAAATATTCGGGTGTGCGCGTGCCACATAATGATTAAGATTTGCCAAAAGCATTACCAAAAACCGAGCACTGTATACTAGGTTGGTGCCTGGTCCAATAAGGCTAGTGGTGACAGTTAAGACAACGGGCACCGTTCAACTAAACAAACAATCAACTTAACTTACCATCGGATTTTCTTTAACTTCTTACTCTGAGATTGCAACATAATGCGAAATGATCTCAACTTACATACAAGATTAAACTTTTAGAAGTCGTGTACACCAACATTCAAACTATCTTATTCTTAAACTACAGTGCGCAAACCTTTTTCATATCCAAAGAAAAAATTTGAAAAACGAAAAACAATAACGCAATTCTGACATCACATTAAAGATTCTAGAATGTAAACAGTATTGCTCATTTGTTTTTCAATACAAGGAAAGTATGGTTTACGAAAATGCCCGTTTACTCAATTTTACAACAAAAACACATTTTGTATATTATACTACCAGCTAACAAATGTTAAAAGAAAACATAAGTGTATACAGTACTATATTAACAAATTTAATTTTATTGAACCAATTTCGGTAACACTGTTGGTCGTCATTCTTTTTCCTCACAAGAACAATTCATTATTTAGCAGATGTAACAAAAGCATTCTAAATGGCCACAACTAGCCAAATCTTTTTATGTTGCACAACATTGCCAATGAAATGGACCACGTTATTTATTTTCTTTTTTAAGTGGAGAATATAAACTGTCGGTGTAAACCCAACCGGGAATGTAATCAACATACACCATCAGCGAAACGTTATAACCAATTCCGCGACAGTTACTTTCATTCTGCACACGGCAACATCGAAATTGTTTAAAGAGAACACGTTTTACCCTGAAAAATAATTTAAAAGCTCCTTTTACTTTACTCTAGCATCCCAGTAACACGATTCCCGCCGTTTGCGTGGTTAAAATCAATGTTACATTTTGGTTAATCTTGCTCGAATTTGAAAATTGAAGTATGAATCAATTTGAATTTTCATTGTGCCTACGACAACTTCAAAATTGTTCATATCGAAGAAGATTTATTCTAAACTTATTCCCAAAATAACCCATATATCTCATTTGGGTTTTAAACGTGCGCCATTCACGCAATCACACGACGTCAATATCTCAATATAATCCCTTTGGTTCAGATGAAACAGCTTTGATATACCTAAATCAACATTTATTGTAGAAAGTACATGAAAATTGGTAGATGGTTGGATAACACACTTGTTAACTTGTTTCCAAAAAATAAACCTTATACCTCTTATGGTTTTTAAACGCGCGCCACTCAAGCAATAACACGACGTCAATACCTCAATATGTTCGGTTTGGGTAGAAATGAAACAGCTTTGATATACCTAAATCAACAATTTATTGTAGTAAGCACATGAAAATTGGTAGATGGTTGGAAAACACACTTGTAAACTTGTTTCCAAAAACTTAAACTTATATCTCATTTGGTTTTTAAACGTGCGCCATTCACGCAATCACACGACGTCAATATCTCAATATAATCCCTTTGGGTTCGGTTAAAAAAGCTTTGATATACCTAAATGGACAATTTATTGTATCAAGTATATGAAAATTGGTAGATGGTTGGATAACACACTTGTAAACTTGTTCCCCAACATTAAACCTTATACCTCATTTGGTTTTTAAACGCGCGCCACTCACGCAATAACACGACGTCAATATCTCAATATGTTCGGTTTGGGTTGAAATGAAACAGCTTTGATATACCTAAATCGACAATTTATTGTAGTAAGTACATGAAAATTGGTAGATGGATGTATAACACACCTGTAAACTTGTTCCCAAAAAATAAAACTTATATCTCATTTGGTTTTTAAACTTGCGCAATTACGCAATTGCACGACGTCAATACCTTAATATGTTCGGTTTGGGTTCAGATGAAACAGCTTTGATATACCTAAATCACCAATTTATTATAGTAAGCACATGAAAATTGGTAGATGGTTGGATAACACACTTGTAAACTTGTTTGCAAATACTAAAACTTATATCTCATTTGGTTTTTAAACGCGCGCCATTCACGCAATAACACGACGTCAATATCTCAATATGTTCGATTTGGGTTGAAATGAAACGGCTTTGATATACCTGAATCGACAATTTATTGTAGTAAGTACATGAAAATTGGTAGATGGGTGGATAACACACTTGTTAACTTGTTCCTAAAAAATAAACCTTATATCTCATTCGGTTTTCGATCGTGCGGTACTAAAGCAACCGCACGACGTCAATATCTCAATATGTTCGGTTTGGGTTGAAACGAAACAGCTTTGATATACCTAAATCAACAGTTTTTTGTAGTAAAAACATGAAAATTGGTAGATGGGTGGATAACACACTTTTTAACTTGTTCCTAAAAAATAAACCTTATATCTCATTCGGTTTTCGATCGTGCGGTACTAAAGCAACCGCACGACGTCAATATCTCAACATGTTCGGTTTGGGTTGAAACGAAACAGCTTTGATATACCTAAATCAACAATTTTTTGTAGTAATTATATGAAAATTGGTGGATGGGTGGTACACACACGTGTTAACTTGTTCCCAAAAAATAAACCTTATACCTCATTTGGTTTTTAAACGCGAGCCACTCAAGCAATAACACGACGTCAATACCTCAATATGTTCGGTTTGGGTTGAAATGAAACAGCTTTGATATACCTAAATCGACAATTTATTGTAGTAAGTACATGAAAATTGGTAGATGGTTGGATAACACTCTTGTAAACTTGTTCCCAAAAACTAAAACTTATATCTCATGTGGTTTTTAAAACGTCGCCATTCACGCAATCACACGACGTCAATATCTCAATAAAATCCCTTTGGGTTCAGACGAAACAGCTTTGATATACCTAAATCGACAATTTATTGTAGTAAGTACAATAAAATTGGTGGATGGTTGGATAACACACTTGTTATCTTGTTCTCAAAAAAATAAACCTTATACCTCATTTGGTTTTTAAACGCGAGCCACTCAAGCAATAACACGACGTCAATACCTCAATATGTTCGGTTTGGGTTGAAATGAAACAGCTTTGATATACCTAAATCGACAATTTATTGTAGTAAGTACATGAAAATTGGTAGATGGATGTATAACACACTTGTAAACTTGTTCCCAAAAAATAAAACTTATATCTCATTTGGTTTTTAAACTTGCGCAATTACGCAATCGCACGACGTCAATACCTTAATATGTTCGGTTTGGGTTCAGATGAAACAGCTTTGATATACCTAAATCACCAATTTATTATAGTAAGCACATGAAAATTGGTAGATGGTTGGATAACACACTTGTAAACTTGTTTGCAAATACTAAAACTTATATCTCATTTGGTTTTTAAACGCGCGCCATTCACGCAATAACACGACGTCAATATCTCAAAATGTTCGATTTGGGTTGAAATGAAACGGCTTTGATATACCTGAATCGACAATTTATTGTAGTAAGTACATGAAAATTGGTAGATGGGTGGATAACACACTTGTTAACTTGTTCCTAAAAAATAAACCTTATATCTCATTCGGTTTTCGATCGTGCGGTACTAAAGCAACCGCACGACGTCAATATCTCAATATGTTCGGTTTGGGTTGAAACGAAACAGCTTTGATATACCTAAATCAACAGTTTTTTGTAGTAAGTACATGAAAATTGGTAGATGGGTGGATAACACACTTTTTAACTTGTTCCTAAAAAATAAACCTTATATCTCATTCGGTTTTCGATCGTGCGGTACTAAAGCAACCGCACGACGTCAATATCTCAACATGTTCGGTTTGGGTTGAAACGAAACAGCTTTGATATACCTAAATCAACAATTTTTTGTAGTAATTACATGAAAATTGGTAGATGGTTGAATAACACACTTGTTAACTTGTTCCTAAAAACTAAACCTTATATCTCATTTGGTTTTTAAACGCGCGCCATTCACGCAATAACACGACGTCAAATATCTCAATATGTTCGATTTGGGTTGAAACGAAACAGCTTTGATATACCTAAATCGACAATTTATTGTAGTAAGTACATGAAAATTAGTAGATGGTTGGATAACACACTTGTTAACTTGTTCCCAAAAAATAAACCTTATATCTTATTTGGTTTTTAAACGCGCACCACTTACGCAATAACACGACGTCAATATCTCAATATGTTCGGTTTGGGTTGAAACCAAACAGCTTTGATATACCTAAATCGACAATTTATTGTAGTAAGCACATAAAAAATGGCTGATGTTTAGATAACACACTTGTAAACTTGTTCCCAAATACTAAAACTTATATCTCATTTGGTTTTTAAACGCGCGCCAATCACGCAATCACTCGACGTCAATATCTCAATATAATCACTTTGGGTTCGGATAAAAAAAGCTTTGATATACCTAAATGGACAATTTATTGTATCAAGTACATGAAAATTGGTAGATGGTTGGATAACACACTTGTAAACTTTTTCCCCAAAATTAAACCTTATACCTTATTTGGTTTTTAAACGCGCGCCACTCACGCAATAACACGACGTTAATATCTCAATATGTTCGATTTGGGTTGAAACGAAACAGCTTTGATATACATAAATCAACAATAACTTGTTCCCAAAAAATAAAACTTATATCTCATTTGGTTTTTAAACTTGCGCAATTACGCAATCGCACGACGTCAATACCTTAATATGTTCGGTTTGGGTTCAGATGAAACAGCTTTGATATACCTAAATCACCAATTGATTATAGTAAGCACATGAAAATTGGTAGATGGTTGGATAACACACTTGTAAACTTGTTTGCAAATACTAAAACTTATATCTCATTTGGTTTTTAAACGCGCGCCATTCACGCAATAACACGACGTCAATACCTCAATATGTTCGGTTTGGGTTGAAATGAAACAGCTTTGATATACCTAAATCGACAATTTATTGTAGTAAGGACATGAAAATAAGTAGTTAGTTGGATAACACACTTGTTAACTTGTTCCCAAAAAATAAACCTTATATCTTATTTGGTTTTTAAACGCGCACCACTTACGCAATAACACGACGTCAATATCTCAATATGTTCGGTTTGGGTTGAAACCAAACAGCTTTGATATACCTAAATCGACAATTTATTGTAGTAAGCACATAAAAAATGGCTGATGTTTAGATAACACACTTGTAAACTTGTTCCCAAATACTAAAACTTATATCTCATTTGGTTTTTAAACGCGCGCCAATCACGCAATCACTCGACGTCAATATCTCAATATAATCCCTTTGGGTTCAGATAAAAAAGCTTTGATATACCTAAATAGACAATTTTTTGTAGTAATTATATGAAAATTGGTGGATGGGTGGATACACACACGTGTTAACTTGTTCCCAAAAAATAAACCTTATACCTCATTTGGTTTTTAAACGCGAGCCACTCAAGCAATAACACGACGTCAATACCTCAATATGTTCGGTTTGGGTTCGAAATGAAACAGCTTTGATATACCTAAATCGACAATTTATTGTAGTAAGTACATGAAAATCGGTAGATGGTTGGATAACACACTTGTTAACTTGTTCCCAAAAAATAAACCTTATATCTCATTTGGTTTTTAAACGCGCGCCACTCACGCAATAACACGACGTCAATATCTCAGTATTTTCGATTTGGGTTCAGACGAAACAGCTTTGATATACCTAAATCGACAATTTATTGTAGTAAGTACATGAAAATTAGTAGATGGTTGGATAACACACTTGTTAACTTGTTCCCAAAAAATAAACCTTATATCTTATTTGGTTTTTAAACGCGCACCACTTACGCAATAACACGACGTCACTATCTCAATATGTTCGGTTTGGGTAGAAATGAAACAGCTTTGATATACCTAAATCGACAATTTATTGCAGTAAGCACATAAAAAATGGCTGATGTTTAGATAACACACTTGTAAACTTGTTCCCAAATACTAAAACTTATATCTCATTTGGTTTTTAAACGCGCGCCAATCACGCAATCACTCGACGTCAATATCTCAATATAATCCCTTTGGGTTCAGATAAAAAAAGCTTAGATATACCTAAATAGAC
>CH001950.1:2567-39004 GCA_000149265.1 Ciona savignyi
CTATCGTTGTCCTGTTTCTTTAATTCCATCACAGCGCAGGGATTTTCATCAGATTTATCACGTAATATGATTTTATCTGGTATTTCGAACTCTCTCTGTTCATCGACAGGTCTGTGTATTTCCCCCTTTTCGTGCACATCGGCACCATCGTCTACTTGGGGCTGTTTGTGCACCTCGGGACATCCGAGCATTGTGGCTTGATCGTGCACATCGGCCATGGTCACTGCATTTGTGGTAACTATCACTTGTATGAAGAATATCACAAAATCAGATTTTTAAATATTTATATTGATGACAAATTTTATCTAAACCGAGACTATAGTTTTACCCGAATAACCCTTGAATTATCCCCACATTCAACTTTACCCACTAACCAAGTTACACTTAGTCAACCATACTTAATGCCACAGCCCTAACTTTACACATTTTTTACCAAGGAGACATTATAGAAATCAAACCTTTAGCCTGAAGCGGTTCGGTTCCTGGGAATAGCTCATCATCTGCGAAACTCTGTAAGAAAGACAACTTTACGACAGATTCCATGTAAACCATCGACTCACTTGTTTTGCTAGTTCATCCCACATCTCCATATGCCCAGGGGCGTCCATCTTGTTGGTTGCTTCATCACCTTTGCCCTCTTCTTCACTCACACTTGGTTTAGTGGGGTTTATCAAACGACATGATTTACTTGTAATATATTTTGCATTGGGGGTAGCTAGTTGGGCCCATATTTACAGCAAAATATGGCATAAATTGGATTGGATTTTGTATAGTGATAAAATTAGCTTGTAATACAGCTAGTAAGATATTTTACATTGGGGGGGGGGTAGTTAGAAGAAATTAGAAACAACAAAACCTGGATTAATTTGATTGCCTTTTGTATATAGTGACAAAATCTAAGCAAAAGAGCTTTTCAGGGACTTTTATCAATATAAGTTAAATGCCAAGTAAGAGATGTCTTTGTCCGCATGAGTTTAATTTTGTTAGAATCAATAATTTTAAATCTAGTTAGCAAGCCAAACTGGCAAGAGATATTTCATTTAACAACATCCAACGAAACAATAATTCAAGAATATGCTTTAATAATTCATAGATAATACTTGGGTTGGGAAAATACTTGGGTTGGGAATAATGATAAGGATTTCATTAAAACTACAGAAATTTAAACGTTTTCCTAACAGAGATTTGAATCGATCTTACATTTCATCTGCAGGTTGCACTGGTTGGTCACATGCCTCCACCTCTCTAATATTCCCATCTGCAGCAATAATTCATGAGTATCAATATGAACTATGAAGCTAATATACAGGGTGGGGGGTTATCATAAGATTCGGAAAAGTACATTGTGGCCATAGTGTGTTGTCAAAGAATGCATATATGTCATTACTATCAATACAACCCAATTAATTCCTAAAGTTGGAGCAATGTCCATGTAAAAAGACATGGCGCAAGAGGAAAATGGTCGTATTTAAAACTGAAACCATCTTTCAGCTGACATGCTAGCAAATATGAAATCACAAATTTCTGTGATGTCATAATACCCAGTGACACATCAAACACACCTGAGCCCACTTCAGCGATATTCTTGTTGATTTTTTCCCCTTCGTCGAATGTATGGTGCAAATAGGAATTCGCCAGTTTGATTGTGCTGAAGAAAACCAGCAAAGAGCCCACGTAGGCCCCAATCACCCCCCATGTGATACTTGCCATCTGGGGGTAAGATTGTGTTAAACTTAGGACAATGTAATGTTGGAAAATTGTTTGCCGTCCTAACAATCGTTTTGTTTATGTAACATAAGATGTTTATGTAATTATCATAAAAGAGTTATCACATGGGAATACATTAGATTATCTCACCAATACATTAGGCAGCGTTCTCACATGGGTAACCGTAAGATTACCTTGCACCCACTGTCATGTTACTGGACATTTCAAAACATTCAAAAGCTGTGCGGTGTCCAAGCAGAAAACAATACATATTTCAATAATGATTTGATATGAAATTTTAAAGTTGTTAATTATCTAAAACATCATAAATTTCAAAGTATTATACTACGTTTATGGTTTTTAATATATATTAACTATATATAGTTAAACCATATGTTAAATAGGCCTAAAGCATGTCACTTACCAGATACAAGCAAAACGGTAGACATAGTAGAAATAACCATGAGTAGAGATGAAATATATTGGTGAAATTTGAATGGTCAGGATCATAATACCATCCTCCAGATAACGACGGCCACAAGCCTTGCTGCACAAACTTTAAAATATTTCGTCGCATTTTAAAAACTATAAACTACATCATCAATGTTGCTGCTTCAGAATCTGTAAGATGATGTTGAAAGTTAATTCAGAATTCAAATATGAGTAAAAACATAGGCTAAGAGTATCGGTACACAAATGTAAAAACATTATATCTAATCCTGTTGAGTTGACTCAACACAGTGATCTGTTACATTTCTATCTGTGAGAAGCACGTCATCCAACATAAACTTTCCGAGGTTTCCTTGCCGAAATTCTAACAAGAATTGCGAGGCTGCACGGTCAAAGTCAGGTATTTTGACATGAAGAATCCCAGTTCCAGACTGCACCCTGCGAGTCTGGTATTGATTGGTGGAGTTGGTTATATGTTTAAGCACTGTTAGTATGCAGTCGCTTGGTGCTGGTAGGTTAAAGTGCTTAACGTAAGCAAATTGTTTGTGAAGGTTGAGAGTATAAAGTAAATAATCTGCCACCATAGTTGGACCCATAACGTGGTCATGAACTGTGTTACACAACCCGAGTTTCATTCCAACATGCATGTCACTTATATGCGGCTCGAATATTCCTGGAGTATCGAGCAGGTACATCACAGGGTTGCTGGAAACCATAACTTTGTTCATCACGGCTCTGGTGTGGCCGGGACTCTTCCCCACAGCAGCACCACCACTTCTTCCCAAGTTAGTCGAGCGCAGCATTCGTATCAGCGATGATTTGCCAACATTGGGAATACCAACCACCATTATATTCATGTCCATGTCACCCTCTCGGTCATGGCGGTGATTTTTGTAAATTAAATCCACACAAGATGGTATAACGTGCTTGACAGATTCATGGAGTTTCCCTTTTGACAACTCCGTGAAAATTACATTTTCCACTTGTCTGTCCCGATAATAATTATATATTGCTTCAACCTGGTGCTTGCTTATTTGTACAAGATCACTTTTGTTCAAAACAAGCAAGTGAGGCTTTGAGCTTAATGCTTGGTGCAGAGTTGGGTTGCGTCCAGATATTGGGATTCTTGCATCATGAACTTCAATAATGCAATCGACGTTCCTTAATATTTTCCTCGTTTTATTTAGTCCTTTGCCCATATGTCTTGGGAACCAGTGGTTGAAGTGGGGTTTTGGTCCAAAGTCAAATTCTTCTCGCATTTTGAAGTCGTTTGAATGTATACAGCGTGAATGACTCACCCGCAATAGAAAACTCCTTGACCATTTAAACATTTTTCTAATAGAAACTACAAATTACAATAAATTTTAGGGTTGATTCGTATAGTTTCCTGTCTGCCAATGTTAATAAAATATATTTCATTATTTATATAAAATATATTTTATTTATTTTATAAAATTATACCTTTTCCACAAACCGAGATTATCAAGCAGTAGGATAGGATACGATGGGATATTCATGTTTATCCCCGTGAATGGTAAAACCATGGCGGTTAACACACGGGCAATCGTCAGATCACCTCGCGCACCATTGTCGGGTTATCAGAGCTATTGCAGTGTGATGTAAATGCAGTCCTCGAAATTCGTTTGCCGAGTCCACGGCAAAAAATATGCCGTGGGAAATCGCAGAAACGTAAAAGCCCATGGCAAATTGCCGTGGATCTATAACCAGTATTACATAATCGCAAAATTCGACTGCTGAGGTTTTTTTTACTAAGTCAAAATAAGTCAAACACCAGACGTAAGTTTATTCTAATTTTGGCGACGCCGCACTTCAGGTACGTTTGGACAAGAGCCAATTGCGCAATAGTAGTCTGTAAGTTACGGCACGCGGCAAAACCACTTAATGGACATTGTTTAATTTCAGTAGAATTTAAACGATTTGAAAACAAAACAACAAGTCATTTCTATCATGTAAAAATACAACACATTGTAATAGCTCCAAAAAAATACAAATCCAAAAAAAAATTTTAACACTAGAATTGTTTGAAATAAAATTGCTTAAATTATTAATTTTTGATGACATCACTATCTAGGCCCACGTTATATTCTTTCTTATACATTGTAATGTTATAGTTTTTGGTCTGTTGACAATTTTTACAAAGTTGCTCAGACAAGATATTTTAGAGATCTTTCATTTTTAAATGAGCACATGTCAAAAAAGAAAAATTTGGTTATCTAGTTTTTAAAGGGCTAATCCTTAATGTAGTTATGGTTTCAAAATTATTTTTTAAATAGCAATTGTAAGGGTTTTGGTAAAGCATTATTAAACAGTCTATCCATAAGTTGACCTACTAGTTTTAGTTCTCACGTAACGTAAGCAAATAAAGGTTCTGATAGAGTGAAATAACTGAAGTAATGAAATCATTCTTGATTACATTTAGAAGCATGAGAACTGTATTGTTGCTGCACCCAGCACATTATAGCGTATTGCAGATGTGAGTGAATTCTTACTCGAGCTAAATTTGATGGGTGCCTCTCTAAATACTGAAGGATCGCTTGGGAGCGCTTGGATCGCTTGGAATGCTTAGATTGCTATAAAAAGTAATTCTAACCCTGTCCCAAACACTAATCTCAAAAACCCAGAACTAACTTTAACTCCAACCCTAACATCCCGTATGGAAAGTACGTCAATTTTCGCCGAGATCTCGAGTGTGCACGCGCCAAATATTTAAGTGTGCAGTGTGCAAACTCCAAGAATGCACACTTCAAGTGTGCACACACACTTCTTTTCATAACTGTTTTACCAAAATCTTAAAAAACATATTATTTTATCCTCAATCCTTCGTGTCCGTCAGCTAACATATCTATCTACGCAACTAAAAATGTACGGAAAGTAAATTACCCGAGGTCCAGAGGTAGGTTTACAAGTTTATTGGAAATTATACGATATTTATACTGCCAGCTCGCGAGCGTGTGTGAAATTACCCAAGTGTGCAAAAGACGCAGGGGAAAAAACTCGAGTGTGCAGCTGCCGTACTTTCCATACTGGCCTAACATTAATATCATGGCTTTTGTAATTACGAAGTATAGTACGCGGTCCATGCGATCCATGCGATCCTGTAGTATTTAGAATTACCGCTCCTACAATGTTAACTTAGCAAGAACATAATAAATAGCATAAATAAATCTAAAATCACGTTTGTATTTTTCATTTATATTAACTATACTGCTAACCATTACAAAATTTCACTAAATTGAAGCCAATTCTAAGGAATACAACCTATATAACTAAATATTTTGGACAAAAAAAACTTATAAATAAGTAAATACTTATAATATCATATTGATATAATAATTTTAATTGTAAGAGGAAATTGCGGCCACTGGTGCTATTTATTATATTTGTGTAATTTTAATGCTATATCTTAATCGATAAGAACAGTAACTGTTAAAAAAACTAACATTAACGAACCCAAAACTAAACATGAAACCTGGAAAAGAAAACTGTAATAACACAAAGGGGGTTTCCCTCTTCTGGTACCAAAGTTTGTAAATTTAATAAGTTGCACTCACCCTCGGGTTATCAGAGCTATTGCAGTGTGTTGTATATGATTGAGAAAGTATAAAAATATTCAGGTTTATTTCTGTCAGTGAAAACGCGCAAGGGGCGTTAACACATCGGCAATCATCAGATCCCCTCGCTAACACCGTCGGGTTACCGGATATATTGCAGTTTGTTGTGTTTGATTTAAACGATTCTTCAATTTGGTAGAAACCATAATTCCCTTTGGGTTTAGGGAATGTCCGTTAAGTGTTTATATTACTTTATTAATTATGGGTTTCCTTTTGAACCCGAATAAAACTTTCGAAGAAAAAAATTATTTCACGTTGGTTACAGGCATGTCCGGTCGTTAGGTGGCATGGTTATGGTTTCTATTTTAGTCTGTAGGCGCTGCTAACTACAGGTGTATTTTAAAACTTCAGTAATACTTTATATGTTTTGAAAATTAAATTCATACATTTAGGGATCATTTTAAGTGTGTATCTTGAAAACGTCATCAAATTATGATAAAAACCTACGATGACGAGTTCTAGGGATCCATTATGAGGATGAAGCTTGGTTCGTTGTATCTTCAAATGTTGTGAGCTATTGAGGATAGTTTTTGGATTTCCAAATGGAATTCTTTAAGGAGAAAATTATAGGCGGAGTAGTTGACTCTAAATTAGATTTAAAATTATAACGAAAACCGTGGGTTTGGCGTGGAAATATTTTAAACCAAGATTGCGCGGTTACAACAACGGAAAGGCAGTTTTTTAAAATTTTATTTTGCTTGGCATCGCCAAAATGTGACACAATGATAATAATGTAAAGTCGCAAGTTATACCATTGAGCATAATGCATTATTGTTACATTGATAACTCCGTTGTAAGAACACTTAATTAGGCATTCGCGATAAACTATTTCCCGTGTGATAACGCTTCTTGCGTTTTCTTTCTCACGAGGATTAACGTAAATCTGCCATCGTCTCCTGACACAAATATAATTTCAAAATAGTTGAGTTGACGCCACGGGCAGTTGATGAAAGTATATAATCATCATTTGAGGTGAAATAATACGATTCGATGCACTGGTTGCTTACTGATCGACTGTCTCCCTAGATAAGGTACTTAAAGGGCATTGTCTAGACCCAGTGAATTAGTAGGTTTTACCAAATGAAGGAACGTTTGAATCATAAGCACTGCAATAGCTGCGATAACCTGAGGTGGGCGCGAAGTAATTTAAGGATTAAAATTGGAATACCCGTGGGATGAATATCCTTTATATGAAATACAAGAATACAGTTTTAACGTTTTGCAACAAAGATATTTAAATAAATTCAGGATTTTTTGTTTTAATAATTAAACTTTTGTCGTACACCAAGGTTTGTCGATTTTGTTTCATTGAACTCATTGGATTGAAATGCCGAACCCCAATAAGAGGGTGAAACGTGGGATTGAAAAAAGCTAAAGGTAAAACAGTAATCTACACGGCTAACTTGTACGAACTGTTGAAATTTTTGGAAATATTGTTTTTTTATTATGAAAGCTTGTTTAATTTATTGTCCATTAATATATATATATATAATCCATTAATCTATGGGGTTCTATCAACATCTTTGAGTGACTTTTCAAATAACACAACCGAAAGGTTAGTAGCTGGATTCGCTCTGTCGAATAGATACCATAAGCGAAGGGTAAACAACTTTACAACGACAGCTACATGAACTAATCATGTTCGCCCTCAGAGAAAACTTGATAGATATGTTTAAACTAATAATGTTGTTCGCTGTGGGCATGGCGTGTGGCCAAACGCAGGAATCTCAAACATCAAACCCCGGGGCTGCTGCAATCTTGTGCAAAATTTCGGCGTGAATGGATGTGAAAATAGCGCGTCAACTTCAGCTGGCCAGCCGAGAGTCGGCAAGAAAGGACCAAAAGGAGAAACGGGGCAGAAGGGAGAAAAGGTACATAGGAATAAAGTGTACAGTACGACGAACACGTTGAACCTTAACAATGGAATATAAAACAACAAAACTGTATGATCGTTAAAAAATTACAACCAATAAAATATGTGAAGAACGATTTTTTCCATCTGGCATACGTAAAATATCTAGAAATTTATTTAATATGAGATCTTTTTAAACGTGTAAAAAGTAGACACTTCCAAGAGGGTATATATAAAATGGCGCTTTGTAACTATACCATCCACTATTTGGTTAACACAAGTGTTACAACCAGGGCAGTTCTGGGCAAACTCCCCATCTGGACCTCATTAATTCGCTACAAGCCCAAGTCAACCAGCTTCGAGGTACATGATCCTTGTATTAAATCTTTTCATTTACAAAATACACTGTTTGTCAAACAATTTTATTTTGATATTGAAAGATTCGAAAAAATTTTCTTTTAAGATTTTTAGTTGCATCAAAGATAAGATAGCTCATAGATAGCTAAAACTATAGTTATCCTTTCCATTACAGTCAAACATTTAAATTTACTACATGTCTATTTTATCTTTGTACTTAATTTTGCCCTCGGCAGATCTTTAAACTTTCAACAATTAAATCCTTGATTTAAAGCATTTCTTTAAATGTCCTATAGACTATGGAAAGTCAATCAGACCATTTTTATGTAGACAGTGGTTTATCGCTTTAACCATTTTGCCACAAGATCGTTCAGTGACTTAAATGGTATGTATTTCGACAAAATGTTATTACCGCCAAGTGAGGCATACCTACTAAAATAACCTACACAGAATTGCTGAGTCCAAGATCGTGCAAATTCATCAACGATAGTGCATCGGGATTTTACACCATTTATCCTGACCGAAGTGTTCCGCCATTTATAGTCTACTGCAACTTTACCGGTGGACATAGTAAGTTTGACTGCATTTTTTGTGTATTTTGTTCTATATAGTTTTATAACTTAAAAGAAACGAGTATCAAACGGCACCTGACCTATTCAGGCTTTACATTTCAATTACAGATATCATTTCGTAAGAATCCGAAAGGATTGAATCTGTTTTACAGATATTAATGTCGGATATATGTACTCACACAAGGGGATTGTTCGAGTCCATTGTTTTCCTATAATCATCAAAGTCGAAAGTTAAACAATGTTCTTGGTGAAATATTTTTGAGATTAAAAGTACTTGACGTATCAAATCACATTAAAAGTATTTTGTTTTCTTATTTACCTAAAATCTGGATTGAAATTTTTAGAAATCACTCAAATCGCGCATAATAGCGAAGATGAGATACAAGTGACGTCATGCGAATCAGCTCGTTGTTACAGACGCAATGTCGATTATTCGGTCACAATGATTCAAGCATCTGCGCTCGCGTCAGTTTCTCAACATTGTCGGCAGTTTATTAAAGTAAGCAGCAAAAATATAAACACACATGCATAGCTGTCACACCATAGAGTACTAATATATTCATGAGGTGAAAGCATATAGATGAAATACCACACCATCAATACACATGTGTGTCCGAATTGTTAACACGACCGACACATGTGCCAATTGCATTAAAAAACTTTTTTAGCGACGAGAATGTTAATAATTCGAATCTTATCCACGTAAAAATGGTAAAATATCCATCTAACGGAAGCTGTGTTTTAAATCGAGTGAATTACACATCATTTGTTTTATGGTTAATATATTGTGTTTCTTAACTTTGTGAAATAATTAGGTGAGCATAAACAAAGTTTTGTTTTCAAAGATTACAACGGGCTGCATTGCCTTGACTTGGGCATCTTGTATGTTTCTCCCACACTGAGAGATGACTATAATAGTTTATACAACATAATATACAACATACACAAGATGTTTTTCTTTAGGGGCGAGGTCTATTTTTTCTGCTACCGATGTAGTTAGTTAGTTATGTGCATAGGGCATGATGCCCTCTTGCGGTCCATCAAACTACTTCTCTCTCCATTTGCTTCTGTTTCTCGCCCTTCGTTCAGCCGTTGCGAAGGGGATGCCGCATAGATCTCGGATGTTTTCGCGCCATATTTTGCGTGGACCTCTTCGCCTTTTGCATTGAAAGTCTTTCCTGAAGCTTAGGTTGAAGCTGAAGCTTAGGGTACTGATGTAATCAGTGAATATTACTGATCGTTATCCGTTTGGTTTATTAATGGATTTTATTCTTCCAGTATCGCTGTAGAGGTTCAGTCATTGCAAATTATGCAGCATGGTTGTCACGAGATGGCGCTAGACAAACAAGCTGGGGAGGAGCGAACGGTCGGCAAGGATATTGTGCTTGTGGGGTTACAGGTTAAACTTCTATTCCTGTTTATTACTATAAAAAAAAGTTTATTAAAATATCCATTAACTCGTCTAGTAACATCGTGGTATAGGCCTACTGCTGTGTGTTTTTCAGACGACGTATTGTTTTATTGTTTTGCAATATCTAGCTGGTTTAAGGAAAATGAAACGTATGCCGACGATTGCCCGTGTGTTATAACCCCTTGTTTTTTTCTATTCGTGGAGATAAACACCACATCCTGTTTTATCCTAAAAGTTTATAATTAAGTTTTGTATTTAAACCTGCCATTCCTGGTATAGGTACTTGTATTAGACCCACTGACAAATGCAATTGTGATGATAATGTATCATCCACGTCTGACGAGGGATACCTGACCGACAAAAATTTGCTACCGGTGACCGGGATGATGTTCGGTGATGCGACTGCTCCAGGCGAGGCTGGCTGGCATACACTAGGGAAGTTCGAATGCTGGGGTTAACGCTGGAGAAGTTGATATCAATTGCACAAAAAAACAACCAAAAACTTTTCAATCTTTATGTTGATCAATTGTGAGATACTTTTTTCATGTCGGTGAATCTTTTTAAGCCTATTGCCCGGTCCAATACTTTCGACAATGTCATCTAGCCAGAACAACTGAATTAACTTTATACGTTTAAACCTTACTGTTTTAACTAAGTCCCTACAGCCTGCCGCATTTGCATTTGCAAAACACTTATTTGTTCTTTTTATATTAAATTTGTTACCGCTCATGCAACTGACAAGTTTATATTATTTTTTTGTCTTATGGTATTCTACTAAACAAATATGTTAAATATAATCATTGTTTCAAATATATATTGAAAAATTATCACGTTTTTTATGAATGTAAATATTAAACGCGTGACAATGGGGTATTTCTGTCTGATATCTTCTAGCGTTTTCATATTAAAATAAACTTTTAGATGTGGTAGCTAACATGACCTAGATATGAACCCAAAACTTAGGGATTTACCCGCGTGGAATTTTCTAGACTCGTGAAATAGTAATTAACGATTTTTGACATTTGATTTTCCTGGAATTATAGAGATCTATTTGTTTTAATGTACCACTGAGAATAATAATGCAAAATAGCTACAGTTTAGACCAGGGATGTCCAACCTGCGGCCCGCGGGCCGCAGTGCGGCCCACCTGAGATTTTTGTGCGGCCCGCTAGTCATTTTTACTCCAAGTACTATTTTGAACTTTAAATCTTGGCCTAATTTAAATGTATCAGTCAGCTTTTAGTGACGCAGTAAACATCAAAACTGCAGATAGAAACAGACTGACAAACAAACACTTATCTCATTGACTTTGTATTGCAGAAATAAGTTTTTGTTTCTTTCTATATGTGTGTTATTTGTTCCTTTTTTCAAAGATGAAATTAATGGCTTTTAATTGTTTCTTTATGTACCCATTCCAGGTTGGAATTAAGGGATCGCGAATCGCTATTCGCGAACCGTTTTCTAAAGTTCGGGAATTAAAAATTTAACAAAATCGCGAAAATATAAATTACCGGTACTGATTTCGCGCAATTTTAATAATAAATCCTCAACACGTTAATAAAACATCGTTTGCATTCAACATAACATTATTTATTTACCTTGGCTTTACTTTGCATTATTAGCGTATAATAAGCATTGCTATCACAAGCAATAATCGCCATTATGCGTTAATATACCGCGATTCCTTTATTTATGATTGGCGAGATGCGACACACCCCTTTTGAATTTACGTTTATTGCAATTGATCATTAATTACTGTACTACTAAATAACGGTACTGTCTGCTTCAAGAAATAAATATCTTTCTGGTCGTTAAGGCAATTTATAATAACCAACATTTTTTTCGCGCGCTCCTTATCCGCGCATTTCGCAAATCATTTTAAAACCATTGATTCGAACCCTGCCATTTTTATTGAAAATTAATAGGTTTTGCGGCCCATTAAATTATATTAAGTGACAATGCGGCCCATTACAATAAAAGGTTGGACATCCCTGGTTTAGACTGACTCGGTTCTATATAAACGTTGCATTTAAAGTGTAGCCCAACAACACGAGATTCATATCATATGCTGCATGCGTTCAATACAATGCAAGCAGAATCTAATGGGTTTCGGAGTTACCAATCCAAACTTAATATTTATATTTTTTGATTAATTATTTAGTATACATACATACATACAGCGTTAAAACAAGTAAAACGAATTGATTTTTATATTATTGCTGGCTTTTTGAGCTCGACTGATAAATTTTAGGTAAACGTTCAAAATGTTGCAATTTACAATAAAGGGTCGGTTTGCCAAATTGTAAACAAGGCCAATTTATTCACTAAATTCTATTTAAAAAAATATTAAGTAACCATGATCAGGATGCCACGGTATAATGGATCAGAATATTATATTTAAACCACGCCTTTAATTTCTACAACAGAAACATACAATTAATAAATAAACTTGATTCTCAAGAAAACAATAATCAAAAAATGCACGTTTATTCAGGCTATGTTGTTTTAATTACTAATTGTACACGAGACTGGTGGAAACTAATCTCTAGCTTTCGCATGTTTGTAGCAGTGCGGGACGTCTGCGATACTATCATCGAAACAGCAGTCTGTAAGATACAATGCAAATTTTAAAATAAATTTCCTTATGTGTGTGTGCAGAAGGTAATCGATTACACTGAGTTGTATAACCGGACCACATTAAACATGCTTCTAAATAAAGTTATTTTAAACAACAATATATGTGGTCTTCAATCTTATACATGACCATAGATAAAGTGACTATATGCATACGCTAACATGTGAACACACTAATATTGTTGGCTTATATACCCCTGCATTATTATCATATTTATTGTATTTAAATAAATGTGCTCGAAGCTAACAATACCTCGTATACTTTCAAGTTTTGTTTTTGATTTTCACCACAACAAATATTGCAAGTGGCAAAATCAAACAAAAAATACACACAAGAAAATTTGTCTGGCCTTAAATCTTAGTGTGTTAGTGCATCGCCGTCGATCAAAGGGTTGTAGATTGTAAACTGGTCGCTAACTAATGGGTTGATGTGTCCCTGGATAAGGCACTTACAGACAAGGTCTGAAATTGATGAATTTATGAGTTGTACTTAGACTGAAGGATTATTTTAATTAACACAACACATTGAAATTGCTCCGGTTACACAGAGGTGATAGCGAGGTGATCTGCTGGGTTTTATATTTAAGGAAAGAAAAACTAATATTTAAAATATACTTAAAATACTTACTCCAGTTCCTTTCACAAGTCCCCCTTGATATACCCGGCCACCCACAGTTCTCCCTTTGTTCCGGATATCCCCGGTCGCATCTCACTAAATATACATTTCATTCACAGTTTGTACGTTTGAATCTATTATCTTTAGTATTTGGAGAAATTGGCCATTTTAACTGAATATGCTCACCGTGATTGTAGAAGCAAAATTTCACCCCTGGAATTTCTTCGCTAAAGCAGCAGTCTAAAATAAGACATGATTGTTTAATTATTAATTTAAAATTGGTTATTAGAGCCAGTACCTATGAGGAATACGTTGTGCTTTTGTCTGTGTATTTTAATATTTGTTACTAATCAGAAAAGTGGTGAGCAACTAAAGATTACTTGTTTTAGGCGTATATTTGTTGCGCTTGGGTCTTTAAATATACAGCGTTCGACCAATTAACCGTCAGTTGTGTGGTGATAGTCAAGTGAGCCAGCTTATTTATTCAAAATGCATCTACTGCTTCGGCTTGTATCGTTGTTCAGATAAAGGACTCACCTATATTGGCCAAACATTCACGCTCAGTTATACCAGGCCACCCACAATCCTTTCTTTCCGTTGGGTGGCTGTAATCACATCTTCGCGATGGTTTCCCTTTAAAAATGTTGTTGAGGTACTGTCGTGTGGCCAAATGGTTAACGCGACCGATACATATACCTACTCTTATACAAAAAACGGTCCTAGTGACGAGCCCCTCATAAGTTCAAAACTTGGCTCGGTAAAAAAAAAATTAAAAAAATGTTGTTAAGTTAATTTTATGACATCGTTAGATCCTAAAACCACAGTCCGTAAGAACATGTCGACCACGCTTACGAATAGATGTGGGTTTAACCACAACTTCGCCCTGCAATTCTCACCTGCAGCAAACATCGCCATGACAAGGAGTATTCCTACTAATCGGAGCATAGTTTTCATTAATTGCTATTTTCCTATAAAAAAAAACATGAATAATTGTAAGCCTCAGTATGTTATGATACTGGTTGTTACTTTATTTCATGTAGGCTGTTAAGCAATCCTTTTTTTAAATAGTCAGTACCGAATTGCTTAGCAAACTATAATTTGCTAAGGGTTGAATCGCTATCACTGTAATTTGGTAAACAATCTGTACAATGAACAACAGGTGCAAAGTCCGTATTTATTCATAGTTAATTATTTACGACGAATTTAATTATTACACAACCAAGAAATGACCTAAATTTTGTGTTTTCATTTAATAATACGGGAATGTGGAAACAATTAATGTTTCCAACTATAATTCCTGCAATCATAAAACCAGGCTTTTTAACCGGTAGATGGCGTTGTTTCATTTTATTATATTGCTTTTATTTATTATAAATGCACATAATTTAGGCAAACGGTCGTGTGGCCAAATGGTTCATTAATATCGCTGCTTTATATTAAAAACGGTCTTAATGACAAACCCATCATGGGTTCGAAGCCTAGCTCGGTAAAAAACACAATTCAGGTGTTATCTGCTAAGTACATTGCCAACGAGGCCGGAAATGCGGCGACTAGTTTCGATCGTTGGTTGGGCAATTATTGATGTTGTGGAATAAAGAGAATTTTGCTTAAATTATTTAATCACTTAATGAATATGTGTTTTGGTAATCTTTTACGAATTAATACAATAATACCCTCAGAACACATAGATGTATATCCACTTTATAGAAGGACTCATTCATTGTATTAGATAAAAACAACAAAAATCCAAGTTTAATATTTTGAAACGTTTGTACAACATTGCAATTTTATTTGGGCGTTTCGAGTATATACTAAGAACCAATATTTGGACGGAATATGGGATTCAATTTACCATATTGAGTGCTGCTTGGTGTGTTAATCATTCTATGTTTGAAACCATAAGCGAACGGGTTTCTTTGACTTCTGTAGAAAAACGTTGTTAAATCAGGGTGGGAATTACGTTACTGAGTTGGTTACAGATAATTAACTTGGTTTCTGGGCCGAAGGGAAAAACTAAATATGAAAGTGTAATTGTTCAAACAATTTATTAAAGAATTACTAGTATAACAGCTGATGTACAAGAAATGGTGAAACATGTGTCATTATGACTAATGGGTCTGATCTACCCATAAGCGTGTTTAATTAAAGGATAAGGGGAGCCAAGAGAGAAGGAAAGACATTAATGGAATTGACCACAAAATGCGGTTGTACTTTACCTCGAAACCCAGTTTCAATCTGATTTGCCATCACATTACCTTTGCAAAATAATTTTTTTTAAAGCTAGCTTAATTTTTTAATTTCTTACTGCACCGCAGGCCAAAAAAGCTGGAGAACCACTTCTACGGTTTTTATATCAGGGACAAATAGTCCGTCGTCGTCTAAGTGAGAAAGGTATAAAGGGGTTATTTGTACCTTTAAATATTACCTTTCTATTACAGTGCTTATTGAGGAAGTTTTGCATTTAAACTTAAATGCAATTTAAAAAACAAATCCGTTAAGTGCCTTGCCAAAGCTTTAGTGGCGTCTATAGCAAGTCCATATTTGTAACAATCTCCCGTTTGTGGGGTTTCTTTAACAGAACATCAATTTCAAACAAAATATATCCTACGGTAATCTGACAACAGCCCCTGTGGTACCCTAACTGTATTATATAGGCCTAATCCACGAAACTAAAAATAAAAATCTTATTCCTGCAAGTTTATCATACTATGATGCATTTGACTTACAAACCTACAGGGGAATCCCCTTTGTTAAAATTCAAGTTGGCCAAGCTGGAATTATTATGGTTTCCTTTGATTTGGAATGAAAACATTTTGATTTTTTGAAACAAATTTGATTTCAAAGAAAAAATAGATTTTACTTTTCTGTGTAATGCTTTATCCAATCAATTCGATACTTTCATAAATTATAACTGGCTATATCCTATAGTTTGCCTCGGTTTTTAAAATAAACCTCACGGGGAATTTCCGCTAAAATCCGAAGTAAATATAATACAATAGCGGCCATGTCTAATTTCACCGAATTTTAATAAATTACTGCTTATTTTTAACCGTGTAAAAAGTAGACACAAGTTTGAAAGCGTCTCAATGTTGCTTTGTTACTATACCTTCCACTATTTGATAAACACAAGTGTTACAACCAGGGCAGTTCTGGGCGAAGTCCCCACCTGGACCTCATTAATTCGCTCCAAGCCCAAGTCAACCAGCTTCGAGGTGACTACATGATCCTTGTATTAAATCTTTCCATTATAAAATACACTGTTTGTCAAACAATTTTAATTCGATATTGAAAGATTCGAAAATTTTATTGTTGTGACCTATGGTACGCTTAATATGTACTCAGTGTAGGTTTTATTCAACTACGAATCTACAAAATAATATACACGTTAATTTACACAAACTGACAATGCACTTAACGCTATACACTGAATGTGCACACAACGCTATACACGCCACAATGCAGTAGTTGGTAACAGGCTCTAAGCAGGGCCAATCAACGTGGAGCAAAGCTCGGGAAGCAATCATGCTTAGGGCGAGCGCAATACGCGTTTATCACATTCACCCCACCAAATAAATTCATATATAACTTATACATAATCGCCATAGCGATCGGGTGGTCTCCTGTCTCTGGTAGACCTGCGAAGTGTTTCAGTGTTTTGATTTGCGAGTGAATCTGCTTCGTTCGCTTGAGTATTCGCACTTTCGGGGGGTGGGTTCTGGGGAGGTATTTCTTGTGTGGATGGAGTTGATGCGATTTCGGTGGCCTCTAAGGTTCCATCGGGAGGTTCTGATGGCGCTGGACAAGGAGCGAGGTCTTTAGTTGAAACCGTCGATTCTCGACCATCAGGGAACCGAATGTGTGCGAAGCTTGGGTTTACTTCAATAAGATTTACCTCATCGCATAAGGGATCTCCTTTATTACGGACAAATCGCCGAAGCAGGACCGGTCCAGGATTAACCAGCCAGCTGGGCAAGGCTTTTCCCAACATAGACCTTCTTGGAAAGTTAAGAAACCTTTCATGGGGAGTCACATTCGTGGATGTGCATAGTAGGGGTCTGATAGAGTGCAAAGCATCAGGAAGTACTTCTTCCCATGCTTCTTCTGGGAGTTGGCTGCTACTGAGCATTAGTTTAACCGTCCGCCATATCGTTTGATTAAAACGTTCACACTGGGAATTTCCGGTGGGGTGATATGGTGTCGTGCGGCTGGTCGCGACACCACGTGATGTTAGGTATTCCTTAAGCTCTTTCGACATAAAAGATGCTCCGCGATCGCTGTGTATATACCCTGGAAGTCCAAACAAGCAAAAGAGCTTAGTCAAACAGAAAATGACCGTTCGTGTCGTCATATCCTTGCACGAGAAGGCAAAAGGAAACCGACTATATTCGTCAATCACCACAAGAAGATATTTGTTCTTACCTTTCACAGGTCCCTTGAAGTCGATGCTGATGCGTTCCCATGGCTGCGTTGCCTTTATAAGGTTTTCGTCTTCTTTCTTGTAATAGCGTGGCTTTAGTTCCGCACATGTCCTGCACTTTGCACATGTATTCTTTATGTCCTCTAAAGAATACGGCAAGTTCTTGCTTCTAACAAAGTGCAACAGTCTTGTTATACCGGGGTGGCCCAGGGTCTCGTGAATTCGTTGGAGGTTCGGAATACTTGTGGAACCGCAAACTCTGGATAATGTATCAGAAGCGACGTTATCAATGCCAGGTTTGTGTTGAATTTCGTAACTAAATGTGCCTAGCTCGGCACGCCAAAGCTGGATTTTTGCATTTTTAATTTTTCCTTTACGCTTTGGGTCCAACATGAAAGCAACCGATTTCTGGTCTGTTACCAGCGTAAAATGTTGGCCATGTAAGTAGTATGCCCATTTCCGTACAGCTTCAATAACAGACGTAGCTTCCTTTTCAACTGATGGGTAGCGACATTCAGATTTAGACAGTGTTCTCGACATAAATGCAACGGGCCGCCCTCCCTGGCTTAAAACAGCTCCGATAGCAAAGTCAGAAGCGTCACACTCGACGCAGAATGGTTCATTATCTTTAATACATTGTAAACATGCATCTAATAAACCCCGACGCAGAGATTCAAATGCATTGACCGCGTCCTTTTCCATAGGAAAACTCGTTATTTTGGTAAGTGGCGAAATTTTCTTGGAGAAATTAACAATCCATCGGGCATAATAAGCAAACATGCCTACGCACCTTTTCAGCTCTCGCGAGGTTCTGGGGATCGGAAGGTCCAGTAAAGGTCGGAGACGTTCAGGGTCGGGTTTTATTTTCCCTTGTGAAACTCTGTATCCAAGAATATCGATCTCACTGACAGAAAATACACACTTATTTTCATTAAACGTGAAGTTCTCTGCTTCGGCAGCCCTGAAAAAGGCGTCCAGGCTTTTATCGTGTTCTTCGCGGTCCCTGCCTGCAACTGTGATGTTGTCAAGGTACGCGAAGACGTTTTTGAGATGGTACTTTTCGATTAGTCGATCAATGATCCTTTGAAAAGCGGATACACCGTTGGTGACTCCAAATGGAAGTCTGCAATATTGAAACAACTTCCCGTCAGCCTCGAAAGCGGTAAATGGTCGATCTTCTTTGACCAACGGAACTTGATAATAGGCGGATTTTAGGTCGAGAGTGCTGTAGATTTTGCACATAGCTATCTGATTAATTTGGTCGTCGATTCGTGGCAAAGGATAAGCATCCAGAGAAGTAAAACGGTTTATGGTCTGGGAGTAGTCTATAACCATTCTCTTTTTGTGACGTTCATCCTTGGTAACCAATACTTGTGCTCTCCATGGCGAATCGGAAGGTTCGATGACACCCTCCGTTAATAGCTTAGAGACTTCTTCTTTTATGAAAAACCGGTCTTCTTGATTGAATCGGCGCGATCTTGTTACCACTGGTTTACAGTTTTTATCAAGATATTTAAAAATTCTTGGAGGTTCGATATTGGCAACCGCAACGCTGCAACTATCTATTGCATTGGGCAAGCCTTTGATTTCGAGTTGCCGCCTTGGTCCACCCATTTGGAATAGAACAGCATTATGCATTTGCATGAAATCCTGGCCTAAAATTACGTCAGCACATAGGGGGTTGCATCAGTCCTAAATTAAATGAGGTATATATTTCATTGTCAAGTTGTATTTGAACTGATGCCATCCCGACCATTGTTGCACGAAGTCCTGTTGAAGCCATGGTGATTCTAGAGTTATCGCTTCTTGATTGAATACCAAGTTTTCGACAGAATGAGGAATCCATATAACTTTTCGAGGAACCCGAATCTATTAAAGTATCGGCTGGATTTCCGTTTATTTTAGTTACGACCATTGCTTTTTGAAGGCACTCGGGAGCACCTGCAACTATTGATGATAGAGTTAGGCGTGGTAACGCAGCAGAGGTTTCTAAAGGGAATCTTTTCATGAACATGCATGCTTTAGCGAAATGGCCTTTCTTTCCACAAGAGAGACATTCAGAGTTTCTAGCTGGGCATTTTGCGCGGGGGTGTCGGATACCATTGCACCAAAAACACTTTTGTTTTGCATATACACTTGCAGCCGCCATCTCCTGGCCAGACGGGTATGGTTTATCTAGAGCGTTTTGATTAGAGGAATCCGTCGGTGTAGCGGCAACAAAGCTTTGACTGCCATATTTATTGGATTGTTCCTGTGCGTGGTCCAGAGATTCTGCTTGGTCGTAAGCTTTTTGAAGTGTTAGGTCGTCATTCTCGAGTAACCGCTGTCTAATAGCGTGACAGTTCAGATCGTTTATGAAGGCATCGCGGATCATTTCATCTTGGTAGATAATGGCTGATACGTCTTTGAATTTACAATCCTTAGATAGAGTTCTCAGTGCCTGGAGAAATTCCGCTAACGTTTCCCCAGGCTGTTGGCGCCGCGTCGAGAGAAGATGTCTTGCGAAAACAACATTCTTTGGCTTGAGATATATCTTTTCAAGGATTTGAATTGCATCTGCGTATGTTTTTGCGTCCTCCACATATGCGTATATTGACGGTGCTAGAAAGTTGATAAGCAGTCCATATTTGTCCGAGCCAGAGCTTGCTGCCGAATGTGCAGCGACCACAGCTTCCAGAAAGAAGTTGAATGTTCTTAACCAATGATTGAACGTCTGTGATGCTCCTTGAGAATTCGGATCCGTTTCTAGTTTTGCTGGTTTTAGCAGATGATCCATTTATTCGTAGTTGAATAAATTGTTGTGACCTATGGTACGCTTAATATGTACTCAGTGTAGGTTTTATTCAACTACGAATCTACAAAATAATATACACGTTAATTTACACAAACTGACAATGCACTTAACGCTATACACTGAATGTGCACACAACGCTATACACGCCACAATGCAGTAGTTGGTAACAGGCTCTAAGCAGGGCCAATCAACGTGGAGCAAAGCTCGGGAAGCAATCATGCTTAGGGCGAGCGCAATACGCGTTTATCACATTTATCTTTTAAGGTTTTTAGTTGCATCAAAGATAAGATAACTCATAGATAGCTAAACATATAGTTATCCTTTCTATTACAGCGAAACGTTTAATTTTACTACATTTTTATTTTATCTTTGTTTTTTATTTTGCTCTCGGCAGATCTTTTAACGTTAAGTTTCAAAAATTAAATCTTTATTTAAATCATATCTTTAAATGTCCTATAGGCGATGGAAAGTCAATCAGTACATTTTTATGCAGACATTGGTTTATCGCTTTAACCATTTTGCCACAAGATCGTTCAGTGACTTAAATGTTATGTATTTCGACAAACTATTATTACCGCCAAGTGAGGCATACCTACTAAAATAACCTACACATAATTGCTGACTCCAAGATCGTGCAAATTCATCAACGATAGTGCATCGGGATTTTACACCATTTATCCTGACCGAAGTGTTCCGCCATTTATGGTCTACTGCAACTTTACCGGTGGACATAGTAAGTTTGACTGCATTTTTTGTGTATTTTGTTTTATATACTTTTATAACTTAAAAGAAACGATTATCAAACGGCACCTGACGCAGTCAAACTCAACATTCCAACCCCAGATATCATTTCGCAAGAATCCGAAAGGATTGAATCTGTTTTACAGATGTTAATGTCGGATATATGTACTCACACAAGGGGATTGTTCGAGTCCATTGTTTCCCTATAATCATCGAAGCCGAAAGTTAAACAATGTTCTTGGTGAAATATTTTTGTGATTAAAATTACTTGACGTATCAAATCACTTTAAACGTATATTGTTTTCTTATTTACCTAAAATCTGGATTGAAATTTTTAGAAATCACTCAAATCGCACATGATAGCGAAGATGAGATACAAGTGACGTCATGCGAATCAGCTCATTGTTACAGACGCGATGTCGATTATTCGGTCACAATGATTCAAGCATCTGCGCTCGCGTCAGTTTCTCAACATTGTCGGCAGTTTATTAAAGTAAGCGGCAAAAATATAAACACAAATGCATAGCTGTCACACCATAGAGTACTTATCCAACTCTGTGAAATAATTAGGTGAGCATAAACAAAGTTTTGTTTTCAAAGATTACAACGGGCTGCATTGCCTTGACTTGAGCATCTTGTATGTTTCTCCCACACTGAGAGATGACTATAATAGTTTATACAACATAATATACAACATACACAAGATATTTTTCTTTGGCGACGAAGCCTATTTTTTCAGGTACCGATGTAATCAGTGAATATTACTGATCGTTATCCGTTTGGTTTATTCATGGATTTTATTCTTCCAGTATCGGTGTAGAGGTTCAGTCATTGCAAATCATGCAGCATGGTTGTCACGAGATGGCGCTAGACAAACAAGCTGGGGAGGAGCGAACGGTCGGCAAGGATATTGTGCTTGTGGGGTTACAGGTTAAACTTCTATTCCTGTTTATTATTATAAAAGATCAATAAAATATGCAGGAATTTAATGATATCATTAAAATCTTCTTAATTCGTCTAAAATCTTTTTAAGTTTGCACATTCTAAACTGGTCGCTAGCTACTCCGTTGTCTCCTTGGGCAAGACATTTAACGGACATGGTCTGAAGCCAGTGGATTAATGGGTTCTACTAAATTAAAGAACCGTCTCAATCATACACAAAACACTACAACAGCTTAGGTAACTCGGTGATCGGCCTTAGGTGATCTGACGATTACCGTGTGATAGCCACCTTGGTTTTCTCATTCACGTTGATTAATATCCTATCCTAACCTAACAGTTTATAATTAAGTTTTGCATTTAAACCTGCTATTCCTGGTATAGGTACTTGTATTAGACCCACTGACAAATGCAATTGTGATGATAATGTATCATCCACGTCTGACGAGGGATACCTGACCGACAAAGATTTGCTACCGGTGACCGGGATGATGTTCGGTGATGCGACTGCCAGTGAGAGCGAGGCTGGCTGGCATACACTGGGGAAGTTCGAATGCTGGGGTTAACGCTGAAGACGTTGGTATTAATTGCACAAAAACAAACAAAAAGCAACTTCTCTTTGTTCATCAATTGTGAAAAACTTTTTCAATGTCGGTCTTTTCATACCTATTGCGCGGTCCAATACTTTCGACACCCCGTAACAACTAAACTCGTTTACAGCTAAAATTCTTTCAAATAGACACCTTTTTACCCAACCACTTACAACGGAACACATTATATTAACTAGAGAGTGTCAACCACGAGTGTAACCACACCTATTTGTAAAACACATTTTGTATGCTTTATTCATGGGAGCATAGGGTCCCCAATCACAACTTGTATTTTATAAACCGAGAATGTAGTTTGTTTCTGCAAGCATAAACTTTTTAGAAAAAAATACCGTTTTGGTTTTTTACGTCCTAGGGGAATTCCCTTGAATTTGTCACCCGAAATTTCGATTTCTGCACATCTAGACCATGTTGTCTAATAGATCACCAAGTTTCATTGCAATTTCATTGTTCCTTTTGGTAGATGTTGGGGCGACATGCCATGCCTGTCAAGCGTTTGACGAAGAAAAAACGAAAAAAAACGGACAAAAACAATATGTGTCCCAATTTTTCAAATGGGATCCATAATTAAACCCCTATTCAACTGAATTTTCCTAAACTTAATTCGTTTCAACCTTACTGTTTTTAACTAAGTAACTAGAGAGTGTCAACCACGTGTTTAACCACCACTATTTGTAAAACACATGTTGTATGCCATATATTTATGCTACTGCTACAGGGTCCCTAACCACATTTTCTATTTTATACAATGAGTATGTAGTTTTTGTTTCTGCAAGCATAAACGCATGGGTCCCATAGTTATCAAACCAAACTTCTACCCATGTGTAGGTAAAAAAAGAACAACAGTGTTAGATTTACGAAGGATTCACCACAAATGTTTTAAATTAAAGCTTTTTCTTCAGGTGCTGTATTGAAATGAAGCTTAATTCCTAAAACAGCCCGATTTAGTTTTTGATGGCTTCGGGGAATTCACCATGGGCTTAGTACATACGCACATTGCCTGGACCCAGCGGATTAATGGGTTCTACCAAATTGAAGTAACGTGTGAATCATACACAACACACTGCAATAGCTCCGGTAACCCGACGGCGGGCGCAAGGTGATCTGACGATTGCCCGTGTGTTAACCCCCTTGGTTTTCCCATTCACGGGGATAAACATGAACATCCTATCCTAATTTTACCCGTTTTCATTATTTTATTGTAAAACGCCCGGAAGGTTAAGTTCTTTCGTCCAAGACCGTACGACTGCTACATTGACTAAATATAAATGAACCCATAAGCTATACCGCGTAGTAATTCTCTACAATTACAAAACACTAATTTGTTGTTGGTTCGTTGTATCTTCGAATGTTGCGAACTATTGAGGTTTGTTCTTGGATTTTTAATTGGAATTCTTTGGGGAAGGAATCTTTATAGGCTGAGTAGTTGACTTTTAATTAGATTTTAAAATTTTAATGAAAACCGTTGGTTTTGCGTGGACATATTTTAAGCCAAAATTGCGCGGTTAAAACAACGGAAAGGCAGTTTTTTAAAATTTTATTTTGCTTGGCATCGCCAAAATGTGACGCAATGATAATGATGTAAAGTCGCAGGTGTACGGTCGTGTGGCCAAATGGTCAACGCGACCGATACATATACCGACTTCTATACAAAAACGGTCCAAGTGACGAGCCCATTATGGGTTCGAAACTTAGCTCGGTAAAAAAAAATAGTCGCAGGTTATACCATTGAGTATAATGCATTATTGTTATATTGGTAACGCCGTTGTAAGAACACTTTCTTAGGCATTCGCGAGATAACTATTTCCCGTGTGATAACCCTTCTTGCGTTTTCTTTCTCACGAGGATTAACATGAATCTTCCATCGTCTCCTGGAACAAATTTAATTTCAAAAATAGTTGCGTTGACGCCACAGGCAGTTGATGAAAGTATATAATCGGCATTTGAGCTGAAATAATACGATTCGATGCACTGGTTGCTTACTGATTGACTGTCTCCCTAGATAAGGTACTTAAAGGGCATTGTCTAGAGTCTAGACCCAGTGAATTAGTAGGTTTTACCAAATGAAGGAACGTTTGAATCATAAGCACTGCAATAGCTGCGATAACCCGAGGTGGGCGCTAATTTAAGGATTGAAATTTGAATACCCGTGGGATGAATATCCATTATATGAAAATACAAGATTACAGTTTAAAGTTTTGCAAGAATTATATTAAAATTAATTCAGGATTTTTTGTTTTATTAATTAACCTTATGCCGTACACCAAGGTTTGTCGATTTTGTTAAATTCATTGGATTGGAATTCCGAACCCCAATAAGAGGGTGAAACGTGGGATTGTAAAAAGCTAATCTAAACGTGAAAGGGTAATCTAAACGGCTAACTTGTACTCACCGTTGAATTATTAGAGATATTGTTGTGTTTTTATTTTGAAAGCTAGAAATTGTTTTATTTATTGTCCATTACATTAAATAAAATACATTAATCTATGGGGTTCTAGCAACATCTTTGAGTGACTTTTCAAATCACACAACCGAAAGGTCAGTAGCTGGATTCGCTCTGTCGAATAGATACCATAAGCGAAGGGTAAACAACTTTACAACGACAGCTACATGAACTAATCATGTTCGCCCTCAGAGAAAACTTGATAGATATGTTTAAACTAATAATGTTGTTCGCTGTGGGCATGGCGTGTGGCCAAACGCAGGAATCTCAAACAACAAACCCAGGCTGCTGCAATCTTGTGCAAAACTTCGGCGTGAATGGGTGTGAAAATAGCGCGTCAACTTCAGCTGGCCAGCCGAGAGTCGGCAAGAAAGGACCAAAAGGAGAAACGGGGCAGAAGGGAGAAAAGGTACATCAAGATAAAGTGTACAGTACGACAAACAAACGTTGAACCTTAAACATTTAAATATAAAACAACAAAACTGTATAATCGTTAAAAAATTGCAACCAATAAAATATGTAAAGAACGATTTTTTTTCCATCTGGTATACGTAAAAATATCTAGAAATTTATTTAATATGAGATCTTTTTAACCGTGTGAAAAATAGACACAAGTTCGAAAGCGTCTCAATGTTGCTTTGTTACTATAACCTGCACTGTCTGATTAACAAGTGTTACAACCAGGGTAGTTCTGGGCAAACTCCCCATCTGGACCTCATTAATTCGCTACAAGCCCAAGTCAACCAGCTTCGAGGTACATGATCCTTGTGTTGAATATATTTCCATTATAAGACACACGGGTTGTCAAACAATTTTAATTCGATATTAAAAGATTCGAGAAATTTTATCTTTTAAGGTTTTTAGTTGCATCAAAGATAAGATAGCTCATAGATAGCTAAAAATGTAGTTATCCTTTCCATTACAGCAAAACGTTTAATTTTACTACATTTTTATTTTTATCTTTGTACTTTATTTTGCTCTCGGCAGATCTTTTAACGTTAAGTTTCAAAAATTAAATCTTTATTTAAATCATTTCTTTAAATGTCCTATAGGCGATGGAAAGTCAATCAGTACATTTTTATGCAGACATTGGTTTATCGCTTTAACCATTTTGCCACAAGATCGTTCAGTGACTTAAATGGTATGTATTTCGACAAAATGTTATTACCGCCAAGTGAGGCATACCTACTAAAATAACCTACACAGAATTGCTGAGTCCAAGATCGTGCAAATTCATCAACGATAGTGCATCGGGATTTTACACCATTTATCCTGACCGAAGTGTTCCGCCATTTATGGTTTACTGCAACTTTACCGGTGGACATAGTAAGTTTGGCTGCATTTTTTTGTGTATTTTGTTCTATATACTTTTATAACTTAAAAGAAACGATTATCAACCGGTAAAATATATTTAAAAAATACTTGACGTATAAAATCTCTTTAAAAGTATATTGTTTTCTTATTTACCCAAAACCTGGTTTGACATTTTAGAAATTACTCAAATCGCACATAATAGCGAAGATGAAATACAAGTGACGTCATGCGAATCAGTTCGTTGTTACAGACGCGATGTCGATTATTCGATCACAATGATTCAAGCATCTGCGCTCGCGTCAGTTTCTCAACATTGTCGGCAGTTTATTAAAGTAAGCAGCAAAAATATAAACACACATGCATAGCTGTCACACCACAGAGTACTAATATATTCATGAGGTGAAAGCATATAGATCAGTGCTTCTCAAATGGTGCGCCGCGGCGCAGTGGTGCGCCACAGGGGTTAGCTAGGTGCGCCACACTTGCATTTCGTAAATTTACGACAGAGTGTGCATAGATCATAAACTACTAAATGGTTAGTGTCTAGTTCATTTTCCATTGTAACGTTAGTTCTACATTAACTTTCGAAAAGCAAGAGCGCTCAAGAAACAGAAATTTATTATTTTTTCTAAATTGTTTCGGTATTTAGCATATTGTTTTGATTCCCCGTGCAAAGTGCGCCTGTTCGTTTTTTAAATGGTCTCGGGTGCGCCACGAGGTTAAAAAGATCGAGAACCACTGATATAGATGAAATACCACACCATCAATACACATGTGTGCCAGAATTGTTAACACGGCCGACACATGTGCCAATTGTATTCAAAAACTGTTTTAGCGACGAAAATATTAATAATTCAAATCTTATCCACGTAAAAATTGTAAAATATCCATCTAACTGGAAGCTGTGATTCAAATCGAGTGAATTACAGATCATTTGTTGTATGGTTGAAACATACACAAGATGTTTTTCTTTAGCGACAAAGTCTATTTTTTCAGGTACCGATGTAATCAGTGAATATTACTGATCGTTATCCGTTTGGTTTATTCATGGATTTTATTCTTCCAGTATCGGTGTAGAGGTTCAGTCATTGCAAATCATGCAGCATGGTTGTCACGAGATGGCGCTAGACAAACAAGCTGGGGAGGAGCGAACGGTCGGCAAGGATATTGTGCTTGTGGGGTTACAGGTTAAACTTCTATTCCTGTTTATTATTATAAAAGATCAATAAAATATGCAGGAATTTAATGATATCATTAAAATCTTCTTAATTCGTCTAAAATCTTTTTAAGTTTGCACATTCTAAACTGGTCGCTAGCTACTCCGTTGTCTCCTTGGGCAAGACATTTAACGGACATTGTGTGAAGCCAGTGGATTAATGGGTTCTACTAAATTAAAGAACCGTCTCAATCATACACAAAACACTACAACAGCTTCGGTAACTCGGCGATCGGCCTTAGGTGATCTGACGATTACCGTGTGATAGCCACCTTGGTTTTCCCATTCACGTTGATTAGTATCCTATCCTATCCTAACAGTTTATTATTAAGTTTTGTATTTAAACCTGCCATTCCTGGTATAGGTACTTGTATTAGATCAAGTGACAAATGCAATTGTGATGACAATATATCAGCCACGTCTGACGAGGGTTACCTGACCGACAAAGATTTGCTACCAGTGACCGGGATGATGTTCGGTGATGCGACTGCTCCAGGCGAGGCTGGCTGGCATACACTAGGGAAGTTCGAATGCTGGGGTTAACGCTGGAGAAGTTGATATCAATTGCACAAAAACCCAAAACTTTTAAATGTCTATTTTGATCAATTGTGATATACTTTTTCAATGTCGGTGAATCTTTTCAAGCCTATTGCCCGGTCCAATACTTTCGACAATGTCATCTAGCCAGAAAAACTGAATTCTCTTTAACTTTATACGTTTAAACCTTACTGTTTTAACTAAGACCCTACAGCCTGCCGCATTTACATTTGCAAAACACCTATTTGTTTTTTTTTGGCATTAAATTTGTTACCGCTCGTTCAATTGTCAAGTTTATATTAATTTTTGCCTTATGTTATTCTACTAAACAAACATGTTAAATTTAATCATTGTTTCAAATATATATTAAAAAATTATCACGTTTTTTTATGAATGTGAATATTAAACGCGTGACAATGGTGTATTTTTGTCTGAAATCGTCTGGACTTTTCATATTAGAATACATTTTAGATGTGGTAGCTAACAGGACCTAGATATGAACCCAAAACTTAGGTTTATACCCGCGTGGAATTTTCTAGACTCGTGAAACAGTAATTAATGATTTTTTGACATTGGATTTTCCTGGAATCATAGAGACCTATTTGTTGTAATATACCACTAAGCATAATGTAGCCTAATATATCTACTTGTAGACTGACTTGTTTCTATAAAGAGCAGACAAACAACACGAGATTTATATCATATGCTGCATGCGTTCAGTATAATTTCGAAGGGTTTCAAAGTTACCAATTCAAACTTAATATTAATATTTTCTAATCAAGTATTTAGTATACAAAAATACAACGATAAAACATGGAAAAATGATTTGATTTTTATATTATTGCTGGCTTTTTGAGCTCGGTACATTTTAAGTAAAAGTTCAAAATGTAGCAATTTACAATAAAGGGTCGGTTTGCCATGTTGTAAACGAGGCCAATTTATTCACTAAATTTTATTTTAAAAATTATTAGGTAACCAGGATCAACATGCCACGGTATAATGGATCAGAATATTATATTTAAACCACGCCTTTAATTTTTACAACAGAAACATACAATAAATAAATGAACTTGATTCTCAAGAAAACAATAATCAAAAAAATGCACGTTTATTCAGGCTATGTTGTTTTAATCACTAATTGTACACGAGACTGGTGGAAACTAATCCCTAGCTTTCGCATGTTTGTAGCAGTGCGGGACGTCTGCGATACTATCATCGAAACAGCAGTCTGTAAGATACAATGCAAATTTAAAAAAAAATTTCCTTATGTGTGTGCAGAAGGTAATCGATTACACTGAGTTGTATAACCGGACCACATTAAACAGGCTTCTAAATAAAGTCATTTTAAACAACAATATCTGTCGGCTTTAATCTTATACATGACCATAGATAAAGCTAAAGTGACTAAATACATGCGCTATCATGCGAACACACTAATATTGTTGGTTTATATACCCCTGCATTATTATCATATTCATTGTATTTAATTACTGTGCTCGAAGGTAACAATACCTCGTATGCTTTTAAGTTTTGTTTTCGATTTTCATCACAACAAATATAGCATGTAACTTGTGGAAAAAACAAACAAAAAAAATTGTCCGGCCTTAAATCTTAGTGTGTTAATGCATCGCCGTCGATCAAAGGGTTGTAGATTGTAAACTGGTCGCTAACTATTGGGTTGTGTCCGTGGACAAGGCACTTAACAGACAATGTCTGAAATTAATGAATTTATGGGTTGTACTTAGACTGAAGGATTATTTTAATCATACACAACACACTGAAATATCTTCGGTAACACGACGGTGGTAGCGAGGTGATCTGACGGTGGAGTTTATCTATTCAAGAAAATAAAAATGAATACTTAAAATACTTACTCCAGTTCCTTTCACATGTCCCCCTTGATATTCCCGGCCACCCACAGTTTTCCCTTTGTTCCGGATATCCCCGGTCGCATCTCACTAAATATACATTTCATTCACAGTTTGTACGTTTGAATCTATTATCTTAAGTATTTGGAGAAATTGGCCATTTTAACTGAATATGCTCACCGTGATTGTAGAAGCAAAATTTCACCCCTGGAATTTCTTCGCTAAAGCAGCAGTCTAAAATAAGACATGATTGTTTAATTATTAATTTAAAATTGGTTATTAGAGCCCATACCTATGAGGAATACGTTGTGCTTTTGTCTGTGTATTTTAATTTTTGTTACTAATCAGAAAAGTGGTGAGCAACTAAAGATTACTTGTTTTAGGCGTATATTTGTTGCGCTTGGGTCTTTAAATATACAGCGTTCGACCAATTAACCGTCAGTTGTGTGGTGATAGTCAAGTGAGCCTGCTTATTTATTCAAAATGCATCTACTGCTTCGGCTTGTATCGTTGTTCAGATAAAAGACTCACCTATATTGGCCAAACATTCACGTTCAGTTATGCCAGGCCACCCACAATCCTTTCTTTCCGTTGGGTGGCTGTAATTACATCTTCGCGATGGTTTTCCTTTAAAAATTTTGTTGAGGTACGGTTGTGTGGCCAAATGGTTAACGCGACCGATACATATACCGACTCTTATACAAAAAATGGTCCTTGTGACGAGCCCAACAAAAACTTGACTTGGTAAAAAATAAGATAGGTTAGGATAGGATATTCATGTTTATCCCCGTGAATGGGAAAACCAAGGGGGTTATCACACGGGCAATCGTCAGATCACTTCGCGTCCACCGTCGGGTTACTGGAGCTATTGCAGTGTGTTGTGTATGATAGACACGTTTCTTCAATTTGGTAGAACCCATTCAACCTCTGGGTTCAGGCAATGTCCGTAAAGTGCCTTGCCCAACGACACAACCGACTAGCTAGCGACCTGTTTCGCATCTACCACCTTTCGGTTGAAAGGCGACGCACTTAACCGCTAGACTAACCGGCAAGACAGATGTTGTTGAGTACGGTTGTGTGGCCAAATGGTTAACGCGACCGATACATATACCGACTCTTATAGAAAAATACGGTACCAGTGACGACCCCATCATGGGTTCGAAACTTAGCTCGGTACAAAAAATTAAAAAAAATGTTGTTGAGTTAATTTTATGAAATCATTCGATCCTAAAACCACAATCCGTAAGAACATGTCGACCACGCTTACGAATAGATGTGGGTTTAACCACAAAGCCATGCACTTCTCACCTGCAGTAAACATCGCCATGGGAAGGAGTATTCCTACTAATGCTAATATTCCTACTAATCGGTGCATATTTTTCATTAACTGCTATTTTCCTATAAAAAACATAATTAATTGTTAGCCTCAGTATGTTATGATACTGGCTGTTACTTTATTTCATGTAGGCTGTTAAGCAATCCCTTTTTTAAATAGGCAGTACCGAATTGCCTAGCAAACTATAATTTGCTAAGGGTTGGATTGCTATCACTGTAATTTGGTAAACAATATGTACAATGAACAACAGGTTTAAAGTCCGTATTTATTAATAGTAAATTATTTAGGATGGATTTAATTATTACAGAATCAAGAAATGACCTAAATTTTATGTCTTCGTTTAATAATACGGGAATGTGGAAACAATTAATGTTTTCCAACTATAAATATAACGGTCCGATTGAAGTACCCATATTGGGTTCGTAACTTGGCTCGGTAAAAAAGAAAAAAAATTTATAAATGCACATAATTTAGGCGAACGGTCGTGTGGCCAAATGGTTCATTAATATCGCTTTATATTAAAAACGGTCTTAATGAGAAACTCATCATGGGTTCGAAGCTGAGCTCGGTAAAATAACACAATTCAGGCGATATCTGCCGAGTACATTGCCAACGAGGTAATGCGGCGACTAGTTTCGATCGTTGGTTGGGCAGTTATTGATGTTGTGGAATAAAGACGAGGATTTTGCTTAAATTATTTAATCACTTAATGAATATGTGTATTTGGTAATCTTTTACGAATTAATACAATAATACCCTCAGAACACATAGATGTATATCCACTTTATATAGAAGGACTCAATTATTGTATTAGATAAAAACAACAAAAATCCAAGTTTAGTATTTTGAAACGTTTGTACAACATTACAATTTTATTTGTGCCCTTTCGATTATATATTAAAAACCAATATTTGGACGGAATATGGGATACAATTTAACATGTTGATTGTTAAGTGCTACTGGGTGTATTAATCAATCTTTGTTCGAAACCATGAGCGAACGGGTTTCTTTGACTTCTGTAGAAAAACGTTGTTAAAGCAGGGTGGGAATTACGTTACTAAGTATTGAGTTGGTTACAGATAATTAACTTGGTTTCTGGGCCGAAGGTGAAAACTTAAAATGAAACTGTGATTGTTCAAACAATTAATTAACGAATAACTAGCGTAACAGCTGATGTAAAAGATATGATGAAACATGTGTCATTATGACTAATGGGTCTGATGTAGCCACAAGTGTGTTTAATTAAAGGATAAGGGGAGCCAAGAGAGAAGGAAAGACATTAATGGAATTGACCACAAAATGCGGTTGTACTTTACCTCGAAACCACGTTTCAATCTGATTTGTTTCTAAAACAACAATCGCATTACCTTTGCAGAATATTTTTTTTATAGCTAGCTTATTTTTTTCCGTGTGAATCAATTTTTTAATGCTTACTGCACCGCAGGCAAAAACATCTTGAGAACCACTTGTACGGTTTTTATATCAGGGACAAATAGTCCGTAGTCGTTTAAGTGAGAAATGTATAAAAGGGGTTATTTGTACCTATAAATAATACATTTCTATTACAGTGCTTATTGAGGAAGTTTTGCATTTAAACTTAAATGCAATTTAAAAAACAAATCCGTTAAGTGCCTTGCCACAGTTTTAAATACTTCTATAGCTAGTCCATATTTGTAACAATCTCCCGTTTGTGGGGTCTCTTCAGCAGAACATCAATTTCAAACAAAATATATCCTACGGTAATCTGACAACAGCCCATGTGGTACCTTAACTGTGTTATACCATCCACGAATAAAGATAAAAATCTTATTTCTGCATATTCATTATACCATGACGCATTTGACTCACAAACCTACAGGGGAATTCCCTATGTAAAAATATAAAGTTGGCCAAGCTGGAATTATATGGGTTTCCTTTGATTTGGAATGAAAAACATTTTGATTTTACTTTTCTGCGTAATGCTTCATCCAATCAATTTGATACTTTTAGAAATTATAACTGTACTTTCAGAAATTATAATTATAGCTAATAAAAGAAATTATAAAAAACAAAACTCAAGGGGAATTTCCGCTAAAATCAGTATAAAATATAATACAATACCCCGTATACTAAACAGCCACATACGTAAAACCATAAAAGAATTGGACACCCCATATACACACAATATATGAACGATTCTCCAGGAAACCCCCACATTTAACCGCACTTCTAGTTGTAATCTGCTTAAACTCATTAAACTTTTTCGAGGTGTCAGCTAATATGTATTAGATATGCCGTGGCAGATTTTAATAAATCACGCAAGATGAATGCTGGCCAAGACTTTGAATTTTAGCTCAACGACTGCTTTCCTGCATTTTAGCCATAGTGTGGTCGATACAGACAGTTTTTTTGATATCCTAAAACTGGAAAGGACAATTCATTAAAAAAAAGTAGATTACCGATAAAAGTACATTGCAAAATTGCAAAATCCCAGTCAACGACGTAAAGCTAGCAATAATTTATACAACAATTTGATTTTCGTTGTTTTTTTTGTATGCACACGTAAATACTCTTTATTTAGACATAACGGATATCAAGTTTGGATTGATAACTCGGGGTTAGAAATAAACTTTACACATTTTGTATAAGCAATATCTTATGTAAAAATAGTATTTTTTTAATAGTGGGGGATAATACGTCGTTGACTTTCTAGTTTCTCCGATTCATTTGCTCTTTAAGATCGCATGCAGAAATCAACATGTTAAAAGACAGCTAATAAAACATGTGGTGAGTCTGTTGTTTCACAGGCATTTTCCAACTTTTCTAAAAAGTATCTATTTGTTTCGAGGATATGATTATGATATAGATGATATAACGCTGTAAAATAAACTTCACAATATTTGCTTCTAAGGTCGATGAAATAACTATACAGGTTATTCGCTATGCGAAAACATGTGTGGTCATTAGTTTAGTTTAGTTTAGTTTATTCATTTTTTGCCCCAGTTTTTTAAAATGGCAAACGAATATAATCTCGACACAGGAACGGGAAAAGACGGCAAAACGAACAGTCGTTAAAACACGTCATTAAAAAAAATAGGGATATAATGTAATAAATATAGCGGACGCGGCCGCCAAACCTAGGCAAAAGAACAAATCCAAATTTAATTAGGATCAAACGATATAAAGCCCTGAAGAAAAGTGTGCGGTAAAGCGCGACCAGTACTGTGGGGGAGCCGGCTTTAGGAGAAGGTGTGGCCCGAAAGCGTGGACCAGAGTGGAAAAAGAAAAACCCCCTAAAATGAAATTCCACTAATGTCAGATGACACTATTTGTTTCAAGCACACTTACCGGGGCATATTTACATTAAATATTCACATTTAGCACACAGATTGCATAACACTAATGCATTAGAGCACTTATGTAGGAGTGCGAAAAGAGGGGCACTACACTAGTGCACCATAAATAACAAAAAAAGCGCAAAACAACACAAAACAAACAAAATGTTTAAACAAATAAAATAATAAATAAGAAAAAATAAATAAATAGCAAGCCAAAAAAGGGTTGCTAGCAAGTGAAAAATACTAAAGACTACAGCAAGGATCCGATTGTATTAAAGCAGATTAGTTGTGACATATTAGTTTAATATTGATCGGCATCTTCTTCTGGAGAACACACCGCCAACTCTCAAATAGTAAATTTTAGGAGGAGGAGCCACGCAAGAAAACCGGACGTCCTTCTCCTCGTAGATAAAATTTCGGTGTCCGAGTATCTGGAACAATAGTGTCTTGGCAGTATAGTTGTAAAAATACTACAAGACAGTAAAGAAATCGAAAAATAGATAGAAATAAAGACAGGTTAGGGAACAGGGTAGTGTGCAATTGGGTGGTGAAAAATATTATAAAAACAAAAAACAAATAAAAAGACTAAAGTGATAAGTTATAAAATACAGAGCTCTGTTAGGGCCGGCAAAAACTATTTCACAGAAAAACCAAATGTGCCATCGGCTTACCAAGTAACAGAGAATACTGTAATAAAACATCACCATAAATAACACTTGTGTTTGTGTAAACAAATCAATATTGTTAACATGCAAAGGAAGTCAAGACTGTGTTTTAATGTGGTGATTATAATTAAAAAAGAACAAAATCTGGAAACTTCATGCATGTGATTTGAATAGGGAAATCAACGTGTGAAAACAAGTGAAAAGAAATGCATGCAGGTATCATTATATGCAAAGGGATGGAAAAGTTAAAGCAGATTATTAGGAATTTATTTGTGCAAGGAGTAAATGAAATTTAAACTTACAAAGGGGATTTATCTTAAAAAAAAAAAAAAAAATAAATGAATAAAAAAAAAAAACAAATAATAAAAAAAAAAATAAAAAAAAAAAAAAAAATTATTTGGGGTAAATATTAGTGGAACTAGGGAAGCGGATGAGGGTCTTCCAAGAGGTGTTGTTTGACAGCTTTGGTAAACTTTTTGAGCGATTTAATCTCACGAATGTTGTTGCGGTAGTAGTTGCCAAAACTTTGGGCCTATGTATTTTAGGGATTGTTGGGATAGGGACTTGTTACAAAAAGGAATTAAAAATTGGGAATTGCTTCTGGTTTTCATAGTAGTTTTAGGTTTGTTGGGTATGCAATTGTGGAGGGCAGGGGGAAGTGTATTGTGATGGCATTTGTGCATTATGGATAATATTTCTAATTTGTGCATGTCATAAATTGTTAAAAGTCCATGTTGTCTCATTATAGAAACTGTGTTTTCGCGGTTACCAAGGTTAAATATTAGGCGAATGAACTTATTGCACACTCGCTGTAATTTGGTTAGCATTTGATTGAATTACCATAACACCAGGTGGATATGCAATAGTGAATGTGACTTAGTATTAGTGAGTGGTATAATGTGAGAAGTGAGGGTTGGTCAACAAGGGGTTTTATTTTACGTACCATGAGTAAATTAGTGTTAAGTTTCTTAAGGAGTATTTGCATGTGGGTTTCCAGGAAAGGTTGTCATT
>CH001950.1:72096-99574 GCA_000149265.1 Ciona savignyi
AGCTGAGCTATATGGGGGTAGTATTCGTACATATATTTATGGGGGTGGTGGTCGTAGAATTATATGGAGGTAAGGGTTGTCAATCTATATAGGATAGGATATTCAGGTTTAACCCTGTGAATGGAAAAACCAAGAGCGTTAACACACAGTCAATCGCTAGATCACCTCGCACCCACTGTAGTGTTACTGCAGCTATTGTGGTGTGTATGATAGACGTGTTCCTTTAATTTGGTAGAACCTATTATTTTGCTGGGTTCAGTCAATGTCCGTTAAGTGCCTTGCCCAAGAACACAGCCGACTAGCTGGCGCTTAGTTTTGAATCTGCAACCTTTTGGTTGAAAGGTGTCGCACTAAACGACTAGACTAACCGGTCGGACGTATCTGGGGGTGGTGGTCATATAGGGTTTTTTGTTGATTACCGGTGGTACTTTGGAGTGCTTTTATGATGATGTAATAAATTCTGCAGGTGCACCAGACTGGTGTAAAACTAAAAATATGACGATAATTAACTCATGTAATGAAACAAATCACAAATTATAAAACATATAGGCTTCCAGGGCCTACCTGAAACACAAAGATACCTTAAAAATTGCATTGACATGCTACATACTTGATAAGCCTAAGCTACCAATACCAGTACAGGAAACCCTCACCCCCTATCTACACCTTGCAAATACCCCCCCTTCCTAACACAGCTACATGTTGCTACTACATTATAAAAGACCGCCATACAACACAGATTAGGTTTACAGGTACAGATATTGGTAAATTGGGCACGAGCAGTACTGATATCTACACTTTTTATTGGGCCTGCTTAGGCTAGATAACAAACTAAAAACCGCCAATCAAATTACTAAAATAAAGAAAATCCTATATATAATTAATATATTCATCAATATATACTACATAACTCAAGCCTACGATTTTTTTTAAATAACAAATCCATCGTTAATACCTAAAAACTATTTTAAAAGTTTTAATACTGCTTCGCGACTACATTTTAGCCGTATTATAAGATTAGCCAATGAAGCGCTAAGCCCGTAATCTGTATTACCAGATTATAATACAGGCCGCTTCGAAGCGCTAAGATTTCCTAATCTAGACGCTTCATTGCGGCTAAGTTTTGACGAATGGGGTGCGATCTGATATAATTATACATTGATGCTACCTGTAGTATAATAACTCCTTAGGTGGCAAACGTTCGTAATATGCCCATGAGGCAGTTATTTGCCACACAATAAAATGGAAATGGCTGTTGTAACTTTCGTTACAGAGCAACACAATATGACTTCAATAACTAATTTTATGAGCATGTTTCGTTAGGCTCGTGTTGTTCGTAAAACCTTTGCTAAACTTTGTATTTGTGACATTAGTATGTGTATATGACAGTAATGCAATCAATTATTTGATCCTTATGTATGACTCAATTGAGGCTAATTTAACACAATGTTTTTGTTGGTAAAAGCTATTTATTTATTTATTTATTTTTGTGTTATGTAAATATGACCCGCTTAGTGTGCTTGAAACTAATATTGTCAACTGACATTAGTGGAATTTCATTTTAGGTTTTTTTCTTTTTCCACTCTGGTCCACGCTTTCGGGCCACCCTTCTTCTAAAGCCGGCTCTCCCTTAGTACTGGTCGCGACCGCAAGATGCTCGATGTTCCGGAGAGCTGGGTGTCAATCTGTTGCGTAATAAAGGGATTTCCAAAATTACTGGGAGCATGCAATTGAAACTCAGTAGTTGTGTTGACGTCATAAAGGGATATGTTAAATCACTCAAACTATGTATTTGCAAGCTACAGCTGCAGTTTACCGATTGAAACATGATTTCTTAGAAATATTGTACTGTACTATAATTATACATAACACACTGCATTAGCTTCTTGAACTGGTCCGAAGAAATGATTTGTTTTACGAAATGTGTATAAAAGTATAAATCCTTCAATGTAGATTATTTCCGCGACACAAATGTCACATCCTTTAACCACTACAGTGTTGCATAAGTAGCTTATCCAGGGGGGAATTGGAGAAAATTGCCCAAACACTAGGCAAGACTAAGAGCACTGCTACAGTTTTGACAAACTATATTTTTTTTCCAAGTTATGGGCAGGGTCGCTTTCAATGCAACAATCATTCAGCCAAAAAAAAACCTAAAATGAAATTTCACAAACGTGTGATTGACACTTTTCAAGCACACTTACAGGGCAAAATTACATTAATTAACACTACATACATACAAAATGCACAACATTAACACACTTAATATAAGACTTATTTAAGAGTGAAAAAAGTGCACTACAGTAATACAAACAAACGATATAATACTACTTAAATAACTAGCTCGGCATAATATAATGGCTAGCAAATATATATTAGACTGTTTGCAATTTGTACATATATATTATTAGCTGTGGATTAATGAGTTAAACAACCTAGTAAGATTGTGCATATTAAGGTAAACGAAACTATCGTAATGTCCATTCCCATCGTATACAATGGGAAAGCTCCGGTAACCCGGCGGTGGTGGCGTGTTAATTTGACGACCCGTATGTTTTGCCACCCAAGAGGAATAAACTTAAATCATGTCCTATTAACAATTTTAAACAGACTTTTATTTCCACTTTTAAAACGTTTTTTGAAGGGTATTTATTGAACAGTTCATAATAGTGCATTTAAAATTGGATTATAGTATTAAGATCCATTAATTTTGAATACCGTGGCCACAGGTATGTTTGGTAATTAAATATCAAAACTGTTTGTGTTTTACTTGTTCGATTAAACATGAATAAATGGAAATCTCTTTAATTTTCTCTGGTTTAATCGGGTTTACAAATATATTGCGACTTGCAATTGCAAGTACATAGTTTGAGTGATTTAACATATCCCTTTATGACGTCAACACAACTACTGAGTTTTAATTGCATGCTCCAGTAATTTTGGAAATCCCTTTATTACGCAACATATTGACACCCAGCTCTCCGGAACATCGAGCATCTTGCGGTCGCGCTTTACCGCACACTCTTCTTCAGGTCTCTATATTGTGTGGTCTAAATTAAATTTTATTTGCTCATTAATGTCCTTTGATAAGGTTTGGCGGCCGCGTTCGCTATAATAATTTAATTATATCCTTTTTTAAATGACGTGTTTTAATCGACTGTTCGTTATGCCGTCTTTTCCTGTTCCTGTGTTGTGATTTTATTTTTTAAAATCATCCCATTTATTAATACAGTACTAGGAGAAAAAATGAATAAACTAAAGTTAAAAGCAACCGATGTTACGAGGTAAATCATTTAGATTTTATACATATTTCCCGCCACAATTAAAATACGTAACAAAGCCTATTTATTGTAAACGTTTTAATTTAGTGTTCTATACCAGCAGCCCTATCCCACCATTTCAGTTGATAGGACATAGTTAATACGAGGAAGTAGCGAAGTCATAAGCTTTTGAACAGATTTCAGATGAATGCTGTTACACGCTGTTAGTTCATGGTTTCTTACATTAAAAACGCGTTATTCGGGGAAATTTTCGCAAAAGTATATTGACTTCAGGCATAACAATAACAGTTTTCGGAAATGTAAGATTATATCGGTCTTACTTACCCCTTAAAGTCGCAATAACCTAATTTAGATGTTTAACATTAACATTTAGACAAGTAGTCAGATAGCATTTAGTTTATTTATATTTTGACTCCGATCTCACAACGGTACAAGTAACATAGAGTATTAGCTTAATCGGCTACTTGGTTAAATAAATGGTTAACTGACTATAGCGGACGTTCCCACCCGCACACAAGTCGAAATAACATTCTGTGTGTCTAGAAAGTACATTGCTGTTATGTTGATAGCTAGCTGTATCTGTTTTTGAGGTGTTAAGCGACATTTTTTTATTGCTGGTTGTACTGAGGGAAAATAATACAATACATGATTAGTAAAAACGAACATTAAATGTTGTTTACACTCTCGTATAAATGAGAACGCGCGTAGAAGCACCAGCGGAAATGAAATTCTGGGAAATATGCGTTTCTTTATCCGCGTGACGACTGACTGCACAGCGGACTTTTGATCACGTGATCAAAACAATGTGTTTTCATCGTGTCCTTTATATAGCAAATTGTGAGTTAGTAGTGCTGATGTAAAACAGATACTGATTTAATACTTGTCGCCCAATTTCTGGATTTTTAACAAATCTATTTAGGATTTTAAACGTTAGCAAGTGTCGCAGAAAATTTATATTGAAAGGGTCACGAGCTTAAAAGTTTGGGAAGTCCTGGTGTATACGCAGTGGCAGTACTATAAACATCTGCAATCCGGATGTTTGGCCCTAATTTACCACCCACCTGGTTAAAAGAGCTTTTTGATGACCTATGCCAACGCACTCAGCTCCATGATACGATAATAATAATAAGCGAGAAACGTTGTTTCAACAGTTTACACTTGTTTTACAATTAAAATGTCCATGTTTAAATAAAATGGGTGTATGTGCGCATCAGGAATGTCGAATTGTGTAATTACGTTAGTTATTAGCGCAGGGGTGGGTTACATACAGCCCACGGGCCGGGTCCGGCCCGTGAAGGGATTTTGATCGGCCCCCAGACTGTATATAAAAATAACCAATAAGGTGGCCCAGTTCCGGCCCGCTGTCTTTATCCAACCACACACTAATGTGGTCCGACGCATCATTCCTAAAAGTTGGCTATCGCTCTACTCTTACCGCACTGTTATTGCGAGCTGCTGATATAAACAATTGCCTTAGTAAACAAACAATTATGTTAGCACACTTTTTAAACAAGCAATTTATAGTCAAAACAGAAAGCGTTGTAAACACCAGACACTGCTGGGTACTTTATAAACAACGTGACTGTTATTGTTAGTTTTTCTTTAGCTGTTATCAGTTATATTTAAATTTCAAATATAAATGGATTTTATGAATTATTAAGAATTACTAACCATGGAATATCCTATGGAACGTTAATTAGAAAAAGAGTTTTCAGCATTTAACAAAGATTGGATACCAAAGTATTTTTACAAAAGTTGGCAACAAAGCAGTATGTTTACTGTATAGTCAGAGTGTTGCGGTATTAAAATCGTACAACATTAGTCGTCAATATTTCACGAAACATGGAAACTATGGAAATAATTTAGTGAAATAATATGTGGTTAAGTTATTGAATATTATTCATCTAATAATCCGGCCCACCAATAACTTCATTTTCCCACAACTGACCCGCCCACTAAAAAAGTTGCCCACCTCTGTATTAGCGCTTTGAACTCAGTTATAACATGCTTTATAAAGCATTTTTAATATGAGTCTATTTAAGAAAGGCATATATCTTATTACGTAGCGATGATCTGATTAATCTTTAAGTCACACTCCATTTCCATACACATGCCGAAATTATGACTGTCGTTCTTATATTTCAATATTCCTGATAGTTTGGCTTGATCTAACAGACACCCTAAAGCAGGGATGTCCAACCTTTTATTGTAATGGGCCGCATTGTCACTTAAAATAATTTAATGGGCCGCAGAACCTATTAAATTTCAATACAAATGGCAGGGTTCAAATTAATGGTTTTGAAATGATTTGCAAAATGCGCGGATAAGGAGCGCGAGAAAAAAAAATTGGTTATGATAAATTGCCTAAAATTTAAACCAGAAAGATATTTATTTCATAAAGCAGACAGTACCGTTATTTACTAGTACAGTAATGATAAATTGCAATAAACGTAAATTCAAAAGGGGTGTGTCGCATCTCGCCAATCATATAAATAAAGAAATTGAGTTATATTAACGCATAATGGCGATTATTGCCTTGTGATAGCAATGCTTATTATACGCAAATAATGCAAAGTGAAGCCTAGGTAAATAAATAATGTTATGTTGAAGTCAAAGGATGATATATTAACGTGTCGATGATTTATTATTAAAAGTGCGCGAAATCAGTACCGGTAATTTATATTTTCGCGATTTTGTTAAATTTTGTAATTAGCGAACTTTAGAAAACGTTTCGCGAATAGCGGTTCGCGATCCCTTAATTCCAACCCTGAATGGGTACATAAAGAAACGATTAAAAGCCAGTAATTTTATCTTTAAAAAAGTGTTTGTCGTCCGTCGGTTTCTTTCTGCAGTTTTGATGTTTACTGCGTCCCTAAAAGCTGACTGATACATTTGAATTAGGCCAAGATTAAAGTTCAAAATACTACTTGGAGTAATTATGACTAGCGGGCCGCACAAAAATCTCAGGTGGGCCGCACTGCGGCCCGCGGGCCGCAGGTTGGACATCCCTGCCCTAAAGGGTTTTTTTCCGCTGCCGGGAAAATGTAATAAAAAGAGGCGCAAGACTGTTTTTATCGTTTCTAAAACCGTTTTGTATGTTTGTTGTGTATTGGTCGCGTTAATCACATCAATTCGACCACACGGCCGTCTCTTACTTCTTATATTAACAGGACGGAAATAATATCCAAGCTAGATCATACTTTTATTTGTGTTAGTATTTTTGTATTGAATATCTGTTTGATATATTTACTCTCAATGTGGAAACGAACAAAATATTTTAATTGGGTTGAAAATTTAGAGATGTTTTTATTTTATTTTTTGTCCTTTATTTAATCCTTTATATTCCAAGTCATCGGCTGTTAAATATTATCGGCGCCAAAACGCAGAAATAATTTGTTTTACATTTTTTGCTATATCGACAATTCCCCTTTTATTTGTTACATAATTGATCTTTGTAAATTATCAACATGTCATTTAGCAGTGCCAAAAAATTCAACTCTAAATCGATCATTGCTTGCCAACCAGCTGACGAAGCGTCATTATGCGTATCGCGAGGGTGGCGCTGAAAATAGAAAAAAAATGAATAAAACAAAAATTTCAACCAGTGTCTGTCGTGCGTTATACCAGATATGGTATTGTGTTAGAGTAATATATATATATATATATATATATATATATATATATATATATATATATATATATATATATATATATATATATATATATATATATATATATATATATATATATATATATATATATATATTTATAAATGCTTGTATCTAACCATATATCGTTTGCACTTTATAACAATAATGCAATTTTCCCACAGTCTATATGGAACAGCAGGATGTAATTATACTTGCACGGGAAATGTATATCACGTTAGGGGGCATGCGCACATATGGTATCACTTTGTATTTGTTGTTAGTTTGCGTAGAACCGATGTGATGTCTTAGGATGTATAAGGTGCTATGGTGGGCGCGAGTTGAGCTAATAATTACACGTGCGATGACAATGCTGCGTTTTTCGCGTGACTTGAATGGCTCGTCGTATTGTCCAGCTAGTAGCCCATTTCATTGTTACTTTAGTGAGTTGAGGCGATCGTGCGAGCCGGCGAAGAAGTGCTTTTTTTTTTCTTAAGCAAAACGTACAATCACTTTTAAGAAACGGACGCTTGACCGTAAGCAAACATACGTGTTGATTCTGTTTTATTGCCAGTGTGTAATCCAGAGTCGGTTGTGTTGTCAGTGCGTAGTGCTTAATAAATTGTCAGTGCATGATTTTTAACTTTATTTTTATACCCAACCCAGTTGCTACTGATGTCTTATACTTTATTTTAACCAGCTAACTTCGCAATGGAAAGGCTGAAATTGTTAATAGCACTGGTATTTATGGTTGTATGCTCTGTAGCATATTACTCGACTCAACTGGTCAGTACAACTTTTGAACCAAGGACGGAAGCTGCGGAAGCTGCGGAAACGCAGTTCATTGATCCGGAAGTCGGCAACGTTGTCCTGCAGGTCGACGAAGAGAGCAAAAACCCAAGATCGCCGTATTACGGCTTGACGTATAAGCACACCTACGGCTTTCCGCTGTCCCATTTTAATCTACGTTCTTTTGCAAAGAAGCTTACAGACTGGAGAGTTTTTTTCCCGAAATTATCAGACGCGCTTGATAGATTTGAACGGCTGAATCCTTCCCACGACGAACAGGCTTTTACCTCACCAACTTCAACGGAGGTGGTTCTAGCAGCTGGAACCACATATATTATCGGAGATACATTTAAAGCTACTATATACGCTAAAGATAGACAGGGTCGACCGAAAGCTTTCGGTGGAGATTTCTTTAGAGCTAGGCTTATCCGGGACAAAAGTGCTGGTCCTTTCACTGATGGGATACCATGCGTTGTCACTGACCACTGGAACGGTACGTACTCAGTCAGTGCGCCGCTGGTACAAGCTGCAGGATTTACGCTTGAGGTCATTCTCGTTACCTCTTTGGAGGGAATTTCACGTTTGGTACAGTTCACTTCGACGAGAAGAGAGCTTGGCTACAATTACGTGGCTGACTTGGAATCCGGAGAGAAGGTACGATGTAACGTCGACATGTCTGCATACCCATCGTGAGTAGTTATGTGATAGTAGTAAAATGACTTTCTTTATATTTAAGCCGAACATAGACCCGTAGACGTATAAACATTAATAATATCGATTTGTAGTTGCCGTTGTTCTTTGGGAATTAAGCCATCGGATTTTTTATCATTTCTAATTTTGTCGAAGTTTACACAGTATCCGCATTACGTTTTGTTTTAATTATTTGACCATCATACGTCACCCCCAAAACCAACGCTATTTCAGAATTTTATTGTTTTATTTATTTAGCCTACAAATTTGCTTATCTTAACTCCAGAAATTACTGTTTATAATGAAGCTGGTGGAATTTTCAGTATTAATGTGTCAATATTATCGTAACTATATCTAAGGTTTGCTTGTTCAACGATGATTAAGCCGCAATAACTGGTTACACAATGAAATGGTAATGATTAATTTGAAATAATATTATGATACTGTGTTTTATGTTTCGATTACAAAGAAATATTTTTAGACCATATCATGCACATCATAAAAGATATCATCCGCAAGTACCTTACAAAACATTCTAGTAAGACATGTACGCGATAAAAATATTTTTACCAGTGCGTATTTTGCAACAAATTACGAAACTTTGATTGTTTTGGTAAATATGCACTGTTGCAATAATGTTAATAACACATTTAACATAAAAAACGTTTTCACTCGTTTTCCAGTAGTATTTATTAGTTTACCGACGGACAAGGCTTACATTTAGCTTACAGAGAACTTGTTTTGTCGGACTAATTCGGTACGATTACACGGGTCACATAAAAAAAATGAAGCTTTGTATAAGACCAGAACGGGGGTCGGATATCCGGTATAAAAGCAGATCTTTTTTAACTATTTGTCTCCGGCTAAAATTGGTTATTATTCGCAAGCTCATTTTGAACGAAGCAGCACAAATATGTTAACGCGACGTCTTATTTGTGTTACGCATCACTTTCAAGCTCAAGCAATTAGGTCAGACAGCTAAATGCTAAAATTTAACAATGGAATTTATAAGAAATAATAAATTTTGACTTACTTTTTATTATATTTGCATTTGATTGTCATTCGCATCATTTTTTTAAGTTTCCGTTTTATCACAGCGCAAATGCATTTTATGTTGTTAAAAGTGTTAAAGGTTCTTGATTAAAGGTACAGTAAATAAATGTACAGTTTGCTCGTAGTCATATATACTTCCATAGGAGTCAAAAAATGCAAAAAACGTGCACAAGTGGGTGTTTTTAACTTAAATAATCGCGGCCTCCATTGTAAAAACACATTAAGAAAATATACGACATAGTTTTTTACGCCTTGTCACCAGAATAAAATAATTTATATAATCCAACTTGTTTTAATGGTTTCAAAATAAACTTCAGTTAATTGTTGGCAATAGAATTAAAACAATAACGAAAGATTGCTAATTCCAGAATACACCGAGTTTCTTATTCCTCATTGCGGTTACGGGGCTTCCAAAACGAGAAAGATTTTTGGTCTTTTTTATTTGATCTTGGCGGCCATTATTAGGATAGAAGACATTAAAGATGCCGGGTCAAGGCTTATATTTTTAAACTGAACTTTTAAACATTATTTAGTTGCATTATTTTAAGATGTTTGCTGCGCGTCGTGAAAAAGATATTCGATATTTTTTTTACATACTACTGTAATAATTCTCTTTATAAGTGTCTACATCAGTGGTTCTCAAACTTTTCAGAGTTGGGACCCACTATTAATTACCACAATTTATGGCGACCCACTTAACTTTATATATAGTTGTTGTTGGTTTCTAGATTACGCTATCGTTGCAAAGGAACACACCTCTGGAATTATGCATCCCATGCAAATATTTTACGCCCACGCGGACACGGTGAAATAAACGAAAAATTTGCTTATTTTTTTATGGAAAGAATAGCATAGGATCCGCCGTCATTATCGGCCGTAATTGTCATAACTTCATAAGGCGCAACAAGGCAATTAAAAAAATTCTGCGACTGCAGTTATCAACCTCATAGTAACATGTGTGAAAGACGAAAGGTTCAATGACCTGAGGTCAGGTGAAGATCACGCCACGATTCAAGATTGTGTGATGTCACAATTATGATAATTTCCCCTTGATTTTTGTATAGAAAATCAGCCAGTACAGTTAATCAGAGCTTTTTATGACTTTTAACGACCCACCAAGAATTCCTTTCGCGACCCACCCGGTGGGTCCGCGACCCATAGTATTGAGAAACGCTGGTCTACATATTAATTTGGTTTACGCGTTTGTTCACATGGATGCAAATTAATGTGACTTAGCGCATACGTCTATCACATATTCGCACCTGTATGCCAAAAAGCCCGCATTTTTTTTTAATTAAAAACTTTTTTTGTGGTAAAATATCCTACCATACCTACTTAGGTTGTAACTAAGTTTACTCAAAATCCTGACATAGGAAGTCTTGGATTTTTCACAATTTAAAATTAAAGCTTGGATCTGCAACCTAAACTCAAAACCCTCCAAGCATTTTACTTAAAAATTTTGACCTCCATACCCCTTCGTACATCGGCAACTTTTTCCCAACAAAAAAGCTATAAGATGCACAATCAACACCTTAATTTCAAAAAGCACTGCTCCACGATTACAAAACTTTACAGCTAAACGAAAACACCGACGCGCAGCCTAGCACATGCTGCTTTTAACCAAATAAACATTGGGGATTCACCACCATTGTTACTCAGCAAAACACTCGTTTAAAAACAACCTCTAAGGGTTCACTTGTCATATCCTGCCGCGCACAGAGGTCTTAATTGGTTGTACATCTTTTAAGTCGATTGATTAAAATCTTTGTCCACAACGGCACGTGGACATGGTATTGCTTTTTATAATAAACTTAAAAGATGGATTAAATTTTACACGACAGCTCTTTAAATACCTGCGGTTGTTACATTGAATGACTTCGTAGAGGCAAAGCTGCTTCCCTTTTCCCTGGTTTGTGCGGCACAATGTATATTTATTAAAGATGTTGATATTTTAACTGATTTTTTGTTTCAGGTTTAAAACAACAGAAACTTGCGATTACAGCAACCCAAGAAACGAGGAACCGTGGTTCTGTATAAAACCGCCTTCTGGGGTGTGCTCGCCAATTAAGAATGTTGTTTTTGGCGCCCTACCCGATGAAGAGCCCAGAGAGGACTTCAAGGACAATTTAAAAGCAAAATACGAGACAATGACAAGTATTAAAGGTTCAGGAGTAAGCATTTTAGTGGCGCCAGATAATACCACGACATCCACCGCATCAGTATTGGAAGACTGCGTTGTCAAAAATCGTAAACATATTCGACCAAATGGATACATGTGGGACGGGAGATGGACCTCACTGACGTGTGCAAATAGCCTGCAGACTGTACAAGAGACTGAAGCGTGTCTGAGAAACAAGGTAGTCTACTTTTTCGGTGATTCGACCATCAGAATGTACAGCTTTCTGTTGGGAAATCATCTAAAATTGCAGTTCGTCGGACCAGATTCCGGTCACATTTGGCAAAACCCAAAAACCCTTTACAACGAAGCGACCAATATAACGACTTATTACAGAGCGCACGGACCACCCTTGCAGAATCCAGGCGGACCTGAAACCCGACCTTACATCAGCGACAGTTTGGACGGAATTCGTGTTGCGGGGAAAGACACATTCATCATTCTCAATGTCGGGGCTCATTTGCATAAATTTGCTCCTTCTATATATATTCATCGTATGGAAGGTATCAGGGACGCTGTTTTGCGACTCTTGAAGCGCTACCCCGATACAAGGTTCATATACCGCGGACTTGACGTATTATCCTCGCCTTTGGAATGGTATTTCTATAGGTACGACGTTATCGTACGAGAAATTTTCAAGGGCATTGATAATTTTATGTTTCTTGATTTTTGGGATTTAACAACGGTGATTCCCCAGAATGATTACCACCCTCCGACACAACTCACTGACATTAAATCATTGGTTCTGTTCGACTTCCTATGCAGTTAGAGCTGGAAATAGTTATTAATTTCAGCATTTCTATCTTAAACGCAATATAATGTCGACAATACACATTATATATGCACCTTATTAGTCTCAGCACTTGTTCTTAAGATGTGAAAACCTTTGTGGTATGATTTATTTATTAAGGAGTTGTACTTTTTGTATGTGGCTTTTCACTTCTTTAACTTCATGCTGTATTATTTATTACTTTTATGCTATTTTAAATTAAATTTACGTATTTAGTTTATTGTTTTGTTTAATTGACTGTCAGCAAAAATTGATGGATATTCACGTCTATTTGTCCGGCCCGGTGGTCTAGCGGTTAAGTGCGTCGCCTTTCAATCGAAAGGTTGCAGGTGCGAAACTGGTCGCTAGCTAGTCGGTTGTGTCCTTGGGCAAGGCACTTTACGGACATTGCCTGAACCCAGCGGATTAATGGGTTCTACCAAATTGAGGGAACGTGTCTATCATATACAACACACTGCAATAGCTCCGGTAACCCAACGATGGGCGCGAGGTGATCTGACGATTGCCCGTGTGTTAACCCCCTAGGTTTTCCCATTCACGGGGATAAACATGAATATCCTATCCTATCCTATCTACCAGTGATCAGTCCTCGGACACACGGCAATAATCAGATTATGTAGCGCTCACCGTTTGGTTATCACATTGCAGTGTGTTATCTATGATTGAGACGTTTCTATTGTTTCAGTTTAAACCATTTATTCCCTGCCACTGACAACTTCCTCTAAATACGTTGCACAGATTCATATGAGGGGTATGAGATTACATCACGTGTCTCAATTTACCGCTTCATGTATCCTCGAAAACATGACCCTTTTTTAGCACAACCGATTAAGCGACAATGGCATTTTCGTGACAATTCTTTCAAACCGCGATATTCTCATAATGCTATTACGTCAGATAAGCGTTGTTTAAGTCTGTTGGAGAAAAGAAGTTTTACTAAAAAAGCTGAAATGAACGTGAGTTGGAATTCTGGTAGCTCTGATTTTTTGGGTCCCTCTATGACTTTCATGGCTTTGGCGAATTACCCTCGACCTATCACCTAAAATGACGATTTCTACATATAATATACTGTATAGTATTATCTCATAATTCATGGTGTTTTAAGCCTATAACTCCCTGTAGAAAGCTGGTTAGTCTTGTGTTTAAGTGCGTCGTCTTTCAGCCGAAAGGTTACCGTCGTAACCGGTTGCTAGCTGGTCGGTTGTGTCCTTGGGCGAGGCACTTAACGGACATTGCCTGAAACCAGCGGATTATTGGGTTCTGCCAAATTGAAGGAACGTGTCCATATACAACACACTGCAATAGCTCCGGTAACCCGACGATGGGCGCGAGGTGATCTGACGATTGCCCGTGTGTCAACCCCTTTGGTTTTCCCATTCACGGGGATAAAAATGAATATCCCAAGTCCTGCTCCTAGGATGTCTGTAATTTTAACTTTTTATTAATTTCTGTGGTTAAATTTTAACTTTCTTGTACAGTAGAACCCCGCTTACCTGACCACCTATGGGACCGTGATCACGCGGTCGCGTTAGCGGGGTGGTCGTGTTAGTGAATTTTGATTTGCAGCAAGTTGTCGTCATATGCAGCTTAAACGTCTGCATTTTTACTAATTTTTCACCAAATGCCATTATTTTTTATCAGATACTGCAAAATGAATTTAATACTAAAGTTTATCTGGTAGGAATTCAGTTCTGTCTGCCACGATTTTTTTGTGTGCGCTCATTTATTCCTTATTGTTTTGAACATAAATAAAATTTAAATTTGTTATTTTGGTGACAAAGGGGAATTATTTAGCACAAGTGGTCACCTAAGCGGAGTCAAATTTGAAGTTTTGGACCAAAATATGGTGGTCCTGGTCTGGAAACCGGGGTGGTCGCGTTATTGAAACAGAATACAATGCATTACCATAGTAAATTATTTGGGACCGTACTAAAGTGGTCTTAATAGTGAGGTGGTCGTGTTATCGAGGTGGTCTCCAAGCGGGGTTCCACTGTATATAAAAAATACGGGCTACCGTTCCAGCATTTCCCTGGTAATTATGTGTTACTCTCTTCTGAGTAAAGCAAGATGAAAAGAAGATTTCTAAAAAAAAGTCCCACCAAGTTTTTCACGGCTTCGGGGAATCTCCCTAGGCTTATTACCCAAAGCTTCGGTTTCTTCACTTCTATATTATTTTATCTAACAAATCGTAGCGGTTTTAATCCGATTTAGTCGTTTATTGGAAATGTCGCTGCAAACATTTCACTAAATCCTTTGCCGGACCGTTTAGTCTGGTGGTTTAGTGGGACACCTTTCAACTAGTTCGAAAATCAGCGCTAGCTTGTCGGTTGTGTCTTTGGGCAAGGCACTTAACTGACGTTGCCTGAACCCAGCGGATTAATAAATCAAACACAATAGACTGCAATAACGACGGTGGGCGCGGGGTAAGTAAACCCGCTTGGTTTTCCCACTTACAAAATCGGAGCATTCTATTTTTAATAACACAGGGAAATTCCCCTATATCACCCAAAATATTGGTTTCTGCATATCTAAACTATATTATCAAACAAACTTTATAGTTTCACTGCGATTTGACTATCCCTTACAAAACAATGTGTTCTATTTCCAAACTGGAAACCATAAATATTAATCGTAAGCATTTGCAACTTTTTAGCAGCCTCTAGACCTCCAACGTTTTTACAGATCAAGCACACTGGCTGGACAACCTTTCCACTTTACCAAGAACACAATTTATAACAAATATGGATATATTTCGCCAAAACAAAATTAAAGATTGCAATTTATATTTTGAACTAAATCATAGTTAAATAAATAAGTTAGTACATACTGCGTTATACTCCTTGCCACCCACCTAAGCAACCAAGTGGAATAATATTCACGTGATAACTGTTGGCTCCGTACGACCACTTAGAGCAGGGATGTTGGAGATCTTTAATCCAATTTCCACAAGGGGGCACAAAATATCAGCAGCAGGGTCGCACAGTGATGGATCAGTGGATGAAAGGTAACTGTCGATGTACATCCGTATTGTTGCACCACTGCTGCCAGTCCCGCTTAGACGGAACACGAGACGAGAACCATCGGAAAATATTATCCGAACGCCCTGTTTCTCTGCAACACTTCCATCCACAGGATCTACATATCTGTAAACGATGTTTCTAATTAGGCACAAGAAAGAAAGAGTCGCATTTACTCAAACTTTAAATCTAAAAACAGGGTGATAAGCATCTCTCTGATTAGTCAAACTACTACACATCACAGCCAGTGCCATGATAACTAGCAACAACTTTCCTTGGAAACTGGCAATTTTTTGATGCAGCAAGTAAATATTAAATCATAATATAGGATGAGACATGGTAAAATTGTAATAACTGAATTTTACTTACTTTTACCACTATACTGGTATCTGTATTGTACAGAATGCTTTGTAATGCATATTAGATATGTAGCAATAACAAATAAAATATTTTTTTAACAAATAAAATATTTTTTTAACAAATAAAGACTGCTGAATTGGAAGTTTAAACATGGTTCTGGGAACGCATTATAAATTGACTTAATGACACAATATAAAAGTGATATCAATTGATGTTGTTTTACATTGAACTGAGTTCAAAGGTGATATTTAATTTAAACACAGTAATCAACAACTATATTATACATATTATAAGAGCTGTGATCGTAAGTTTATAAATTTGATCATTTATCGCAAGTTAGTGGTTTTTGACCAAACACCCTACTCACAATGTGAAAGAGACTTCCACTTTTGCGTAGTATCCATAATTGGTGGATTCTTAATCACACATGCTGTTGTTTTGTATAATAACTTTATGCTCAATATTGATTAAAAGTAAAAACTAGAGAGTGTCAACCACGTGTTTAACCAACACTATTTGAAAAACACATGTTGTATAACCTATATTCATGCTACAGGGTCCCTAACCACAATTTGTATTTTATACACTGAGTATGTAGTTTTTGTTTCTGCAAGCATAAACGCATGGGTCCCATAGTTAACATACCAAACTTATATTCCATGTTTAGGTAAATAAAGAATAAACGTCTTAAATTTATGAACATTTCACCAAAAATGTTTTAAATTATAGCTTCTTTTCAAGCGCTGTAGTGCAATAAAGCTAAATTCCCAAAACAGCCCGATTTAGTTTTTCGTTGTTTCAGGGAATTCCCCTGGGTTTAGTAGATAAGTTTCTGTTTTTACATAAGTGAGTCATGTTATGTAGCAATTCTTAAAGTTTTAATCTGTTTTGTCGACTTCTTGTTGGAGATGTCAGTGCGATATGGCATGCCTGTCACAATCATAATTCAGGAGCATAACTTCGTTTTCATGGAAATTAACCTAAGTAAATGTTTTCTTTTTTGAATTGGCACAGAGTGTCTAATGTTTTAACATTTTACCGAATTTTAATAAAATTAGAGCAGCCGTTCAAGCGCTATGGCCACAAAATCTAATTTATTTAAAAAAAACGTTTTGAGGGATTTCCCCTATATTCATTACTCAAATTTTTGGTTTCTGCATATTTAGACCAAGTTGTCTTACAAATGTCCAATTTTCATTGCGATTTCATAACTCCCTTTGGAAGATTACAGGGCGACATGGCATGCTTGTCACAATCATGATTTGAGAACATATCCCATTTTTTGGGTATTTCCCTAGGTTATTTTATTATTTCTTTTAAGTGTTAAATCAGTGACTAATGCACTTACATTCCACCAAATCTGATTCAAATTGTAGCATCCGTTTAAGCGCTATGCCCAAAAAAGGCTATTTATATAGAAAAAAATACCGTTGTGGTTTTTAACGTCTAAGGGGAATTCCCCTAGATTCATCACCCGAAATTTTGGTTTCCGCATATCTAGACTATGTGCGCTAACAAATTTTAAAATTTTATTGCAATTCCATTACTTTTTCTAGAAGATGTCGGAGCCACATGCCATGCCTGTCACAATCATGATTTGAGAACAAAATCTTGTTTTTTCGGGTATTTCCTTAGGTAATTTTTTCATTTCTCTTGAGTATTATATTATTGGCTAATGTTTTTCTTACATTTTACCAAATCTAATTAAAATTGAAGTAGCCGTTTAAACGCCATGCGCAAAAAAATCTAAATTTTTAGAAAAAAATACCGTTTTGGTATTTAACCTCTCAGGGGAATTCCCCTGGGTATATCACCCAAAATTTTGGTTTCTGCATATCTAGACCATGTGCGCTAACAAATGTCAAAGTTTTATTGCAATTCCATTACCCCTTCTGGTAGATGTCGGAGCCACAAGCCATGACTGTCACAATCATGATTTGAGAACAAAATCGTATTTTTTAGGGTATTTCCCTAGGTAATTTTTTGATTTCTTTTAAAGTTTGTATCATTGGCTAATGTTCTTACAATTTACCAAATCTAATTAAAATTGGAGTAGCCGATCAATCGCTATGGCCAAAAAAGGTACCTTTTTTTAAAAAAGTACCGTTTTGGTTATTCACCTCTCAGGGGAATTCCCCAAATTAATTTACCCAAAATTTGGGCTTCTGCATATCTAGACCATGTGCACTAACAAATGTTTAAATTTTATTGCAATTCCATCACCCCTTCTGGTAAATGTTGGAGCCACAAGCCATGACTGTCAAACCTTTGACGAAAAAAAAAAAAAAAAAAAAAAAAAAGAAAAAAAAAAAACGGACAAAAACAATATGTGTCCCATTTTTCCAAATGGGACCCATAATAAGCATTCAATAATTATGTTACCGGAAGTCACTTGGCAAAAAAGTTCAAAACATATGGAAAGATAGGATATTCATGTTTGTTCCTTTGTATGGAAAAACGCAAGGGGCGTTAACACGGATGAGATCCTCAGTTCACCTCGTGCTAACCAACCAGACTTCAATGTGTGCCACCAATTTCACAAAAAACTGGATGACACCATTTTATTTAATGGTTAAAGTTTACTCACTAATGGTAAAAACACATCCCTGGCTTCATTATAATTACCACGAACCACTGAAAAATCATATTCAGAGATTTTACCTAAAATTATCCATCAGTTGAACGATATAGGATTTGCCGACTGCGATTTGAGTTGATCCAATCAAACTTTGGTCTTCAATTGCTGCTTCGAGTAATTGCATCACCTTTCCAGCAGCTTCAGACTCAACTTGTTCGTAATCGTATCTTGTAAAACAGTTTCTGCCATATTTCCTCCAATGCCTCATAATGACTTCTTCAGCTGATAGATTCTGATGAGCGAGTATAGAGAGCCACGCCAACGCTGCCCACATTCCATCCTTCTCCCTGATATGGTCCGACCCAGTTCCAAAACTCTCCTCCCCGCATAGAGACATCTTCCCTGCATCCATGAGGTTGCCGAAGAACTTCCAACCAGTTGGCGTTTCAAACATATCCATGCCAAGGTCTTTGGCGACATGGTCGACTGCCGCACTTGTTGGCATGCTACGAGCAAAGCCAACAACTTTGTTCTTTCTGAAATAAGGAATTGCGCTGTGGTTTGCAGCAATCACAGCCAAAGAATCACATGGAGAAACAAAGAAACCATTTTTTCCAATGATCATATTTCTATCTCCATCACCATCAAATGCAACGCCCAAATCAAGTTTTCCTTCTTTCATCTGATCCACCAGATCCTTGGCATAAGTAAGATTGGGGTCCGGATGTCCTCCTCCAAAATCTTCCAGAGGAATCGCATGAACAACGGAACTCGAATCTGCTCCCAATTCCTCACAAATAATTTTCTTTGCATAAGGCCCCATAACTCCGTGGAGTGAATCAAACCGAAGCTTTAACGATTGCGAAGAGATGTAACTTTTAATAGATTGAAAATCAAATATTTCCTTCATCAAGTCAACATAGTCAGTGACACTACAAATCACATCCACAATAAATGTGTTATTTCCCACATTAAATGAGTGACTTCCAATTGTATTGATGTCAACTGATATTTCTGGGCAGATTCGGAAAGATTGCAGAGATTTTGAAACCTGATAGATCTTGTCAGTAAAAGATGAAGGTGCTGGTCCACCATTTGCGATGTTATATTTAATTCCAAAATCGCCGTTTGGTCCTCCAGGGTTGTGGCTCGCCGTCAATATAATCCCTCCAGTGGCAGAGTATTTGCGGATTAACCCTGACACGGCTGGAGTTGAAAGTATTCCATTTTGACCAATTATCAACTTAGAAACACCATTCGCCGCAGCAATTTTAATGCTCTGCTGTATGACGTCTTTCACCATGTACCGTCCGTCTCCTCCCACAACTAGAGTGCAGCCTTCCAAACCATCAATGCACATTAAAATTGATTGAATAAAATTTTCTGTGTAATACTTTTGTGTCATATAGACTTGTGTGTTCTTCCGCAAACCACTTGTTCCAGGTTTTTGATCGGAGTAGGGTGTAGTGGTCTCAATTAAAACATTCATATTTAATTTATCTCAGTTCAAAATTGTTAAAATTTTAAAATTAACTAGCAATCAGACTATCGTCCAAATGGTGGTGGTGAGACTTAGAAGTTTGTGTCCCAGTCTAAAAACATGGCAGTTTTCATGCATTGTGACATGTTTAAATATTTTTTATTTTATTTATCTTGAATGTGCACTGATCAAGTGATCATGCTTTCCAGACTGGGTGTTGTCCTTAGTCAAGGTCAAGGTACATAAAAGTTGTTGAAACCAGTAGTTTAATGGGTTAAATCTAATTTGTGACATATCTAACCATGTACATATTATATCTGTATTACTGAAAAGTTCCTTCAGTTTTAGAAGAACCTATTAATTCGCAACTATTGACAAAATTTGATTTAATGGGCTTACACTGCAATAGCTTAGGCATTTGGGACCATGGGCGCCGAAACAATAATAAATCCCTAATACTAATTTCCGCACTGCTACTACAGAAATGAAACAATCCGTTTATAATTCATCAGATCCGTGAAACACGTCACGCGAACATTTGACCTAATTTGACTGAGTTATGTACATGCCATCATAGAGTACTAATTATGATGCCATTTAGCAATATATATATATTTAATAATATACAGTGTTGCCAACTAAAAACATAATTAATTAATGTATTAAACCATAGTAGACTACTCTAACACAGTAAACATGGTCGTTAAGACGGTTAAAAAGAAACCCACTGCTGTCGTTTGGACCTTACGACACGACAGAAACTAGTTGATAGAAAGCTTTGTGCCCACCGCGTCAAAGTAATCGTGATTTTTTTATGGGTCGTACAAACGTCATATAATAAGTACTTATTATATGTCGTTGGCCGTACTAAAATGATCTAGCTCAAACCAGCAATTTGCCAATTTTTTAACGCTTATAGCGGCATGAAAATGGGACAGATCGTCGCTTGTAGCGGGACTGTATGCGTTTTATCTGCTGGGAGATGGCAAACCCCATTGAAGCGACACCCAGGGCAACCACCTTCTTGGGAACCCCCAACATACAAGCGATGAAAAATTGGCGAATCGGGAGCTAAAACGAAGTTCCGAATAGGATTAATTATTTGTTGGTTTCCATTGTTTGTTTATTAATTATCGCCGAATGTATGTTATTATTTGAAAAATAAATTGAATTGAATTGAAATTGATTAATACTTACTTAACGAACCCTAGTTTTTTAACCTCTTGTATTCCTACGTTATGTGTGACATTTTTTGACTTCTACATATCATTACTCGGCTCATATGACACACACAACCACGCCTGGGCGTGAGGTAATCTTATGATTCCCCGTGTGGTAATGCGAGCTTTGCTGTTTTAGGGAGTATTAATATATGCATCCTTTCCTAACTATGACATGTAACTGAACAGGGCATTAGCACACGGTAGCCTAAACTTACTTCCTGCGTGTTAAAACAACCGAAACAAATTAATGTTCCTACTTATGAGGATAATGTATCTTAACCCATTTACACATCCTACTTACGGAGATACAGTTTCTTAACCTGTACACTCGGCTTTATACAAGAGGATCGATACATTTAAAATTAACATATAATGTTCGATAAGTAGTTATTGTATAATTTAAATATGACGTAACAATACTGCGAATTCATTATTATAAGGACCGGTCATTATGGACGACTTTCAAAAGGGTTCGGCAACTTGAAATGTTTTGACTTAGGATAGGATCGGATATTCATCTTTATCCCCGTGAATGGGAAAACCAAGGGGGTTATCACACCGGCAATCGTCAGATCACCTCGCGCCCATCGTCGGGTTATACCGGAGCTATTGCAGGGTGTTGTTTATGATAGACACGTTCCTTCAATTTAGTAGAACCCATTAATTCGCTGGGTTCAGGCAATGTCCGTAAAGTGCCTTGCCAAAGGACACAACTGACTAGCTAGCGACCCGTTTCGCACCTTCAACCTTTTGATTGAAAGGCGACGCACTTAACCGTTAGACCAACGGGCCGGACAATTACACTTACAAATTCGGGTGATATATCAACATGAACGTGACCGTTAGAAACTTCCCTCACACGTTTTGCACATCACCTACCGTAATACAAACAGGACAAAAAATGAAAGGAGTTTATTCACTTATGCATCGGGGACTTGGCATACAAAATTAAATTAAACTAGAGGTTGCAGATGCGAAACTGGTCGCTAGCTAGTCGGTTGTGTCCTTGGGCAAGGCACTTTACGGACATTGCCTGAGCCCAGCGGAATAATGAGTTCTACCAAATTGAAGGAAAGGTCTATCATATACAACACACTGCAATAGCTCCAGTAACCCGACGGTGGGCGCGAGGTGATCTGACGATCGTGCGCCATGTGTTAACCCTTTTGGTTTTTCCCATTTACGGGGATAAACAATAATTTCCTATCCTTGTAAACCATGTGTGACCACCCCTATTTTTAATTTTTAATGGCCAGATATATGTTTCTACATTTAAAAACTATCGAATTTCATTGTTTCTGTAGAACGTTTGTTTATGCAAGCACAGTCTATTGCCTTCTCGAGTTACCTATCCAAAATTGATATCCATGTTTGCTAAATAATGTAGTCACGTTGGTATAAATACTGTTATTATTGGGCATTAAAGTAGACTTATTACTGGTTTAATGCGATTAAGTGGTTTAAGTGGTAAAGGGGTTTCACGGAGAATGGTCCATGGTGAGTATGGGATATCAAAAACTCTTTTAGTTGAAATTGCACTGAAATTCACTATCGTTGTGTTGGTTTTATGTTTAGCGCTTTTATATACGCAGTAATAATGTGTTATAATCAGATATATATATACAGCATCTCTTGTTTGTATATCTTCGTTATAACCACCTAACAATATTATAATTTAAATTTAAGGGATTTCGTGATAACTCGTTGTATTTCGACTCCGCTTGTCTTTTTCAAGTTTATTTTATTAATCTATAACTTTTATTTTAATTTCAAGTAAATAAAACTTTCCAGTTTCAAAAATCGGGTGTTTATTTGGGTCAGTCATAAATTATCCTCTTTCTGACCTGCCAATCTTAATACCTTTTTAAATCGAATAATGTCATGTTTTTTTCATTTCGAATAATGTCATGGATATTTATCGAATAATGTCATGTTTTTTTCATTTAAATTTCAGAAAAGCTAATTAAACACAACGAAAAGCAGACGCGGTTAAATTTCCTTTGTATACGACGTAAGCATTCTGTGTTTTTTAGTTACTGTAAACAAATTAATGGACCTCTATGCGCGGAATGATCTGACGGGTGGTGTCCCTTAGTCATTGTTTTTAAACGATTGTTTTGCTGAGTAATAATTGTGGTAAATTCCCAATGTTTGTACGGTTGGAAGCAGCATGTGCTAGGCTGCGCGACGGTGTTTTCGTGCAGTTCAAGTCTTGTTATAGTAAAGCAATGCCTTGTGAAAATAAAGGTGTTGATTGTGCATCTGCTAGCTGTTTTGTTGGGGAAAAAAGTTGCCGATATACGGAGTGGTATGAGATAAACATTTTTAGACTAATTTCCAGCTTTTTCTTGTCTTTATAGGTATGAACATTAACCATGATTGGTTGTTTAAATAGTATTACGCATATAACACATTTGCATATGCAAGGGACGTTATCACATTTGCAATCACCTCGCTCCCACCGTCGGGTTACCTAAGATGTGTTTTGTGTTTGACTCATACGTTTCTTTATTTTGCTACAAAGAGCATATTACGCTGGTGAGTTCAGGTACTGTTTTCTAAGTGTCTTGTTCAAGAGCACAACCGACTAGCTAGCAAGTTTTAAATCTGCATTCCTTCAGCGCCGCACTATATCACCAGCTCATCGGTCGGTTATTTTTTTTGTATTTTCTACTTTTATATCTAGTACTTAACACTATAAACATTTTTTAAATAAATTAAATATGCTCTTAACTTGGTAAACATTTGTTTTTAACAAAGAACCAAATGAGCATAATAAAACGCATAAATACATTGTCTCGGGCGCTGAATCAAACATTCTTTTGTAATATTTAACACACTGGCAATCATCAGATCACCTCGCGCCCACCGTCGGGTTACCGGAGCCATTGCAGTGCGTTCCTTTAATTTGGTAGAACCCATTAATCCGCAGGCGATGTCGGTAAAATGCCTTGCCTAAGGACAACAACCGTCCAGCTCGAGACCAGTTACACTTTTTCAAATTCATAACAGAAAATACTTTGGTAATACCAATACCTCTTAAGTGGCTTTCGGTTGGCAAACTATTAGGTATTTATTTTATTTTAAATAAAAATTATGATAACATTTTCCACACAGTTTATATAATTATCATTTACTTGGTAGTAACGTGGTAATACTATACTACGTTGGTATACTAAAAAATCACAATAGAAAAAGATTTTTGGTGTCGAACATTTGCAAAACTTATATTTTGGTCCTGTAGGGAGTTTTCCTAACGCAATTTACCCAGAATTCGCTACTGTAGATTAAAACCATACTAGCTAAAACCATCATTAGATTTTGCTTGACTGTGTATTTTCTTTTTTATTATATAGAGCAAAATGTGACTGATCACTAGTTTAGGTGGAATTGAAAAGGATAGGATAGGTAAGAATAGTCATGCTTTTTCTTGTGAATGGGAAAACCAAGGGGGTTAACACACGGACAATCGTCAGATCACCTCGCGCCCACCGGCGTAAAACTAGATAGGAAAATTCACTTTAAATTCTAAAAATATGAAAAATTATAAAATAAAATTGAAAAATACATTAATTCAAATATCCCAGTTTGCTCCGAAAAGTTTGCAAAAAAGAAAAAATAAAATTCCATTTTTTAGTTTGATTGTTTTTATTTTTGTATTCTAAAGTGAATACTTTTTTTTTATAAAACATGGTTTTTGAGTATGAATAAGCGGGAATAATTAGTATCTTCTTGCAAAAACGTTATAGGCTACTGTTTGTACATAAAGTGAGTTTTTGGGTAACTAGTGAATCCGGTCGTTATAGCGTACGCTAAGGGGAGTTTAAAAAATGCTCCCGCAAATCAGTAACGTCACCTTATATATATATATATATATATATTCCAGAACTATTTACCGTATGAGGCAACTTTTTAACAGACAAAGGCCCACATAGTATGACCATTACGAGCATTAAGCAGATAAAAAAAAACGGAGTAATAACAAAAAGGGCGTTCTTTTAATGTTTAAAGGGAATTCATGGAAACTTAAGGCCGATTCCCACCGCCGAACGATACGACAACGATCGGGGATTCCCCAAAAGTTTTCCGTTTCTCCGACTCGCAACGATACGACGCTCTGATGTCGTACGATCAGCGTATGCACATTGGTACGACCATACGACGGGTTACTGTTTTTACAATCTCGAGTCAATAAATCGAAGTATTGGAATAACACAAGCGATCTGGACAACTACCAAAATATTTCATTTAATTTCTATACCCCACGAGAACCTAATCTAGTTTATAATGCATACAAACACAAGTTTAATTTAAAATGTGAAATATGTTTCATAACTACAACAAATATATCTGAAAAAGGAAACTTTTGTGTATTTCGGCAAGAAAGTGGTGTGAAAATTGCATACAGTAGGGGATAAATCACAGATTACAAGACTAAAAAAATCAGTGATACAAAAGTGAAAATCCTGGTTGAGGTAGGCTTGCTGCAGCAACGTTTGTTTAACACGGGACAACTGAAAGAATGAAAATAGAACTACGAACACTTGAAGGAAAATAGAACTTACAGAACACAACTACAACACTTAAAGGAAAAACTGAGAACACCTTAAGAATGGAATTTGTTCTAAAACACTGAAAAGAACCAGACAATTACAACAATATTTACAATTTTATATACCTGCTATTCAACATGGCTCAGTTCAATGGCAACATCACCATATAATATTTGGCTTATTTGTTGCATATATATGTTTACCATTTCTGGAGACTTGATTCGTAACTGTGATGCTACAAACGCACCAAAGTTTTCGAAGCGGTCTGCTATTGGAACGCTAAATCTTTCCATCTGCTGTTGTGAACTTTTCATAACATTTAGCATTTCTTTCTGTAAAGTATGATCCATTTTATGGAATTCGAAGATGGACAAATAACTGCATCATAACATAATTCATATACACATTACCACATGCTTACTTGTACTTGTACATCTTCAACAGAACCTCTCTTTCGCCGTTTACCGAATATGGGAGAATCTGTTGAAGTTCTTGGTGTTTTGTTAATATGTAGGGGGGAACCTGTCGTACTTCGGGGTGCTATGCTTGCTTCTTCTTCGTTTTCATCTTCTAAACAAAAGGAGGGCAAGTACCGAATTAACAACATAGTAGTTGAAACATCAAGGTATCACAAAAATGGGAGCTTACCTGGTGCTACATACGGTCTGCCCTCCTTCGTAGGCTCTTCCTGTACCGGCACCTCTAACGCTTGGAAAAAATTGTCTTTGATCTGTTAAAGAAAATAATTTAAACTAGGTACCCCGTACTGACTGGTATATGAATATGTACAGTTGTTTGTGATAGTTATGTTATAGCATAGTAAAATGAGTGTTCATTCATAAAACATAGTAAACTAAACCTTCTATGGGTGACATAGCCTTCCAGAAAAGACAGTTGACTAAAGTAAGGCCAGGTTGGAGGAGGATGTGTGCCAGATCCACTAGGAACATCCCTTGCCTTTTTGTGTATTCTGGCATATGTACTTCTGAGATTGTTCCACCTTGTTTGACACCATTGCACTGCAGTAAAAGAAATATGCATGCAACATCAATCCATCGTGACAGACACTTCCTTCCAGGCACTTTCGATTTTATGTTTATTCTTCTTGTCTGGGTGAAATTGATTGTACAGTAGAGCCAGACCTGATATAACATCAATTAATTTTCGATTAAACGTTTCGTCATCTATACCGGTAGTCATGGTTGCAATCTGTAATGTATGGGGATATTTGACCCAAAATATCATGGAATTGGGAAGGCAAAAATCTTGAATACTGTCGAAACTTTTCTGGATCTTCCCTCGTCAACAATTTATCTACCAGTTTGTATTCGGATTGGGTTTCTCGTTCTAGTAGAATTTCATCTACCCAAAATTCCCTATAAAGTAAACAATAATGAGGTAAATATGTATACCGGTACCGAATCGTATTGTTCCCTATTCCGTTACTTATTCTATGTTAAAGTTGGTTATTCTGTTACCGGTACTTAAAATTAAACGTAAACAGAACAGGCCAATCTGGAAATTATGGCAGACCTCGACGAGATCTGGCAGGTGCACGACCCCGATGATTGGTGTACATATACCAAGCAATTAGCCTAGTTGCAAATTTAGGATAGATGAGTCTGCATTTTGCGATTTTTTTGCGGCCGCATTTATGATAACTGAAACATTCTTGGGGTGCACTTGCCATGCTTTCCAGACTGGAGAATAGGGAACCTTTACATTACTTATTCTAAACTGTAAGTTTAGAATAAGTAACGGAATAGAAAACCAGGAACCAAATTCATGCCGGTTATCAAATTCCTAGGTACCCTAATCCCGTTAAAGTGTGACACGGAGGA
>CH001937.1:1473-25973 GCA_000149265.1 Ciona savignyi
GCTCGCTATTTTTTTGATGGTCGTGGCGGTTATTAGGTCGAGGCACTACCTGACGTTCTAGCGAGCCGCGCTGTGATCTAGGTTATCCTTTGATTCACTGGACGGTTTAAACCACATAACGCTGCCTCCGTCTCTAATAAATACTCTTGGTTTCGGAATCTAATAAGTCATTGTCTCAGCATAAGTTTTTTTTAAACACACACGTCATACAGCCATAGTTTTAGTTTGATCGACCACAATCGGTTATATCGGAAACTCTTACGTGGATAGAAAAGTGCCCTTGGGCAATACAAGCCACCAGACATTACTCTTAAAAAATACACGCGGTAAGCAACCAATAAAACAATTTAAAACACGTATAAGCTGAAGTTGTCTTTTCCGTCGTCGAACAGGCGCTATACATATTTTAATATACATAAAAGTATAAACTTGCGGATGCAACAGATGCTTTACATGGGACTAGTGCTGGCAGTCTACGCATTGTTTAAGAAGAATAGATGTGCCATGACAGCGAGCAGATTCCGTTCCTGAGAAATCTGATTTTGATAAACGAGTGAATGAACGGATCAAGCAATGTGATTCTCGACAACTGGGATGAGAAAGTCTAGATGGAGTCGAGATCTGAAACCAAGAGTTCGTTTACGATCAGATCTACTACATGAATGTGTTGAAACCCAACATCATCATACCCTATATAGGAAACATGAAGCTTTCACACTGTGTCTGCAAGAACCTCAGCTGAATATTGTGTACTTGACTTGTATGTTTGTCATTCAATCAACTGATTCTAACATGCCACGACTGACCTGTTGATCCAATTTCCTTGCCATGTAACCTGTCTGGATCGCGATTCACATGTTTTTCGCGAGAAGCGCTCGGAGGTTCTAGCGCGAAAAAATGAAAGCCAATCAGCCCGTTCACAACCTACCGACGAATTCCTGCAACCAGCAATTAAAAAGTTCAATGGCAATGCCTTGAATTATTGGTGGTTTATCTGAGGAATACAATAGAGTCTCATGTTCACGGACAGGACAAAATCTGAGTAGTCACGAGTGTTTTGCTATCTGTAGATTGATTGCTTGAACAGGATCAACGTGATCCTGTTTTCTTCGATGTTTTGTGGGACCCTCTACATTTTGTTAATCTGGCATTCAAAGATGTTTTTGAGGGAAAGGTTTTAGGTGACAGTGATTCGAAAGAATTAATTTCCAGACTAGTTTGAGCACAGTAGAGTGGTCCACAGAATGTTCCAGCGTGGTAAAATGCTTAGAGTCAAGCAATTCAAATAAAAACAGACGAGGAACTTATTTTAGAGCGCCAGCAGCCCGCGATTTGCAACATCGCAGAATGTAGAAAAATTTTAGTCTCTCTACATAAAGGCTTTCCGAGAGTGTCGGTATACGGAGGATATCAAAGAATACCGGATCGCTGGAGAAGGTGGTGATGTACTAAAACTTCAAAGCCTCAGTTGTCCTTGTTGGAAAATCTTTATTTGGTGGCCGAAGTTAAAAAAATATACACACAAGCCCGGTTTTTTTTTTTTTAACCCCAGGGATCGACATATTTGCAGCTTTTGAACGAACATACAAAGGGGATAAAAGATCTGGGTTTTACCAAGGGACCAAACTTGTGCCAGAATGGCGAATCGTAGCGTCTGAAACATCCACGGAAAGCTATGGGAAAAACAACAGTAGATTCCTGGGAGGCCCGCGGAGAAGGCGACGTGAAGAGCGACCTGTCTAATTCGACAGACACTCTCGTTTGACCGAAGAGTTATCGTGTTTTTTTTGGACTTGGACCACAGTTATTTGGCTTGTTCTGTGGAAAACGTTTGGCGGATGATACCATAATACACTTGACCCGGGGAGACGCAGCGCGCTTGAAGCACGCAGTTCCGAATTTCAACAAGTCTATCGCTACGTTTCTTCCTTACCTCCTGTAAGAAATTTTTTTTTGGTTTTGGAATCAGAGACCCCTTGCGACGACTATATTACGCAAAATCAAGCAATTCTTAAAATCATTTTTATGGAGCAATAAAAACTGGTGAAATCTTGGTTTAATCTACAAAATTATTCTTACTGTAAACTTCAGACCCTGTCATTTCTTCTGAAAGAACCGAAGCAATGAGTTTTCTTCCCTGGAACACTTTTGTTTTGTCACTTGAGTGGTCCAGACACCATAAGAAGAAGAATTATAACTACTGTCGTGTGCCCGAATGGTTAACGCGACCGATACATATGAAACGGTCTTAGCAACGATCCCGTTAAGAACTTCAGACCCTGTCATTTCTTCTGAAAGAACCGAAGCAATGAGTTTTCTTCCCTGGAACACTTTTGTTTTGTCACTTGAGTGGTCCAGACACCATACTACATGCAACATTAGAAGAAGAATTATAACTACTGTCGTGTGCCCGAATGGTTAACGCGACCGATACATATGAAACGGTCTTAGCAACGATCCCGTTATTAGTTCGAAAGTAATCATGGTAAAAAAAGAAGCTGTGTTACATACAACCAATCTATAAACCGGGATAAATCTTTGTATGCTTCCATTGATTGGCGTGGAAGGAAATCAATAAATATTGCTCATGCAAAGGAACGATGGAGGCTATAATATAGTAGAGGGCTACTATGGTGTGATGATGGAAATCAAAGAAATGACACGCTAGAAAGTCGGCCACCGACATGGCTTGTTCTCCACTACCTCAGCCAACCCGCAAGTGAGATCCGCGAAACTGAGGAAAACTGCTGTCCTAAGACTATTAAACGGTCTTGGGATATTCCCTAATTACCTGGCCCCTGTCTCAGACTTGAGGAACTACATATCTTACATGTACAAAGAGAGCGATATACCACACGAGCTGCAATTACTGCAAAGGGGAGCAACGAGTAAAAACTCGAGTTACAATAAAAAGTTGGCTCTAGAGGTGATAGCCTCTTTTGATACCAAGCCGTCCTTCAACGTCTTCAAGCTCGCTGTCCTGGACAAGGACTTCAACATGCCCGAAATCATGATCAAGCGGGCGTATACAACTGCAGAGTGGCCGGACCAGCGGAAGATCTTTGCGAAGGCTTTCCGTAAAAAGAAAGCCACCATCAAGCCCTGGTCCCCCTCTGACGCCTGCTTGGTCATAAACCATATTATTTCGCAAGCCACCAAAATTGAATGGAATAACCTAGAACACACCCCTTTCGACTTAAAAATACTCCTTGTCCAGGCGGCACTTGAAGCAAGAAATGAAGAGGTCGACGGGATCGAACTCGCCCCCCATTTTATGTTACATGGAGCTCCCGGAAAGGGAAAGACGCTGTTGGGGCAGCTGTTGTTCCCAACAGCGTATGCAAGCATCATGACGAATGACTCTCAAGGCGTAGGCCAAATGGCCATGCGTTTAAGACACAAAATACTAAAAATCGATGATGCTGGTAATAGTTTCTTCCAAAACGACTCCCTGACGGCCGCCGTGAAGTTTATGTACCACAACACGTGGGCAGCGAAGATTCACGGCGACCGTCAGGAAAACAACGCGACATGCGCGTTTATTACTACGAACATCTATATATAATTTACTGTGAGTAATACTATTCTATGTATTAAATATTTCTATTTTTGCTTTATTTATATATATATATGTGTGTGTGTACTATGTTTATTATTTGGTATTTTTTAACACAGCAAGTATTACAGCCCTAGTCAAGCAGAAAATAATAAATAGGTTACAGAAAGTAGAAGCGTGATTTAAGCCACATGCAGTACACAATCAGTAATGTGCTAGTAGGCTAGTTTATAGAAATTATAGACAGTAAAGGCAGCAAACGATCTATGTGTTGCAGATACCTGGCTACTGGAGCGTCGCCAAGTGCATTTATCATTTTCTTTTAGAATTGGACATACAACTGTTGGGCTCATCATAAAAGAATGTTGTAAAGCATTGTGGGACTGTTGGTGCCTTTGGTTTTACAACATCCAACCACCGAAACATTTATAAATGTTTCAAAAGATTTTCATGCTTTTTGGCAATGCACTAATTGCATTGGTGCCATAGATGGGAAACACATACGGATCAAGGCACCCCCTAACAGTGGTAGTGAGTTTTACAACTACATAGGCTTCTTTTCAATAGTTCTGTTAGCAGTATGCGATGCCCACTATCGCTTTATTATGGTGGATATCGGGGACTCCGGACGGCACAGTGATGGTGGAGTGTTCAGCAATTCTAAAATGGGAAAAAAATTGAAGACGGGTCTTTGCCAATTCCCAAACCAAACTTATTGCCAGAAAGTAATATTTGCATTCCTTATTACTTTGCTGCAGATAATGCATTTCCATTGAAGATTGGAATTATAAAGCCTTACCCAGGACGAAACCTTAGTGAGGACAAAAAAAATTTTAACTATCGTCTCAGTCGTGGTAGAAGGGTAGTAGAAAATGCCTTCGGCATACTTGCAGTGCGGTGGCAAATATTTTATAAAATGATTAACTGTGATCCAGAAACAGCAAAACTAGTGGTGCAAGCATGTGTTGTTCTACACAACTACCTTCAATCAGCAATTAAGTCTCCAACACCTCATATTAATGGAGATAAACTTGACATTCAAGGGAAATTAATTAGTGGAAACTGGAGACAATCTATGCCTTCTTCTGTTAATATGCTTCCATTTAGTAATCAAGGATCAAATTTTTTTTTCAAAAAATGCTGGGTATTTTAGAGATGAGTTAAAAAGATATTTTTTTATACAGGGAACAGTTTCATGGCAGTGGTCATTATAAAGATCATCAGAAATACTTATGGTTGCTGAGGGCAGTTTTGCATTTTTAAGTTCTAGTATTACTGCCCATACCAAAAAGTTAACCTATCTGTTTTTGATTTATTTTACAGAAATATATACCGGTATGCTATGGATTTAGAATTAAACTATAATAGAAAACTTATAGATCTTGTGTCTGAACACAGTGCAATATATATAATCATTTCCTTCCAGACCATAAAAACAGGGCAAAAGTGGAATGTGGCCTATGGAAAAAAATTGCAACTGAGCTTAACTCAACTGGTAAATATTCAAACTGAAAATTTTTAGTCATACACATTGTCCAGTTAAATAGTTTGGTATATATCCTAGTCATACCCCTCTAATAAAAACAGAAACATACAACATATGTATGTACCAGGTACCTACTACATGTCCTACTAGGACACTTTTTAATTCTTTTCTTAATATATAATTAGTCATTTCTTTTCAGTTGACAAGTGCCAAAGAAGATGGCGCACCCTGCGGACAGCTTTTGGAAAAAAACATAAGGAATTATGTGACACACCAAGTGGTTCTGGGGCCAGTTCAGTTGAAACATGGCCATATTTTAAACAACTTTCTTTCTTGGAGGGTTTTGTGAAACATCGGGGGTAAGTTTGGCAGAGGCATTTTTTTGCTAAACTGTATAGTGTATAATTTTTGGTCTAATTTATTATTATTTTCCTTAGGACTGTTGATAATTTTCCAACGGAAACATCACCATCGCTTGACTCTTCTAACATTACTGATGCTGATGGTATAGTTTATTTAATCATGATACATGTTACTCGATATTTTACTCTTCCCTATTTCAATAGATGAAATTTGTGATGTGGAAGAGAGCAACAACACGAAAGATTCAACAAGTCCGCCTTCTACTCCACAATATGGCAAAAGGCGAAAATTGGGGAAACTTGATGTTCATGTAGGCTACAACCCATATTATTTTACTTGTATTTCTGTATACTTTATTTGTCTATTAAAACCCACACTGTTGTGTAACTCCATTATTTAATCATGTACCACATATCTAGGATTCTCAGTTTATTAATTAGTACTGGCAAAGTTTACTTATTGCCTTACATTTACAAGTAATAAATTTACACTATTTTATATACACTTACATCCATGTGTAATTAGACTGGTACAATGCAGTTACAACTCTTTATCTGCTTTTAAAGTAAAATACTTTTTACTGTTGCAGAGAGAGATGATTCAATTTTTGAGGACCAGCACGCAACAGCTGCAAAATGTAGATGTCCCTCAATTGGATCGCTTAGACCATTTTGGTCATTTTGTGACTGCCCAATTGCGTACTAAGTCACCTGAATTGGTGGAGGCTATATATTGAAAAGCAACAACAGATTATGGCTATATATTGAAAAGCAACAATCATGAAAGAAATAGGCTGTTCCCACCGCATAGTCTAGCCTTTGCCTAATGGCTGGTTTATTTCTATAAATTGCTGGCAGTTACAGTTTAATGCATTCTGTTATAGTTTTCTTGTTCTGTTTTCACTTTTATTGATTATGATATAAATTGCTAAGACTTATTATTCTAAAGTCATTTAAATACGAGACCTGTATACCTCAGCATTCAGCTTAGGTCCTGGATCGTGCAGGCCTTAATGACCGCGCTTAAAGTAAGAAGACTATATGACAAGTGTTATGCTAAGTCTTCATAATAAAAACGAAAATACAACGCTCCTGCAGGCGCTTCTGTTACTAATTCACCTCTAAACTGACACATGATTGTATACAATGCATATAGGCACGAAATCTCAACAACGTCAGTGACGTAATACGGGAAATCCCCTAACATAAAATACATATTTGCTCATAACTCTTTAACCAAAAAATATTGGAAGAAACTGATTTGATTTTTGAAATCAGCGTATTTTTTCCATTTATTAAGATATTCTTAAAATTGACTTCAGTTCCCCTTTAACCTTTTCTCACATGTTGGTCAAATTTGTTTAGATTTGGCTTTTGCTACGTCGGAATGAGTTTTTCAGAGTTGAATTTAGTATTTTAATCAGTTCAGTAGCTTTTTTTAACTCGAACCTTAACCCTAAATTTTGTTAGATAATATAATATATATTTGTCTTAATTTATGTCTAAAATATTTTATACTTTAAACGTCGTTGTTTTGCGTTTGATGTTTTTTCTTACGTGTTTTATTACTTTTTACGTAATTATCACCTTGTACGGGCCTTTGTATTTTTGCCGTTTAAATCATAAACATAGTTTTCCCACCTAATTCCCCGCAGTTATTCAAACGTCTGGCACGTAAACTTTTCGCACCTTGTAAATTCCCTATATATTCTGGAAATTTGAATAACCTATTAATATAACTACATTAACGTACTTTAGATAACTTGCGTCATGATGTATAATGTACCTTAGACTATTGGCGTCATGTTGAATGTACTAAGTAAGTAACTTGAGTCCTGAATAAACCGTATATTGAATGAGACGCAGAATACATCTAAAAACTGTATCAAGAGTTATAGACTTCGAGTTTGAGTTTTGAGATTAAGACTGTACAAATCGTGGCTACAATAATTATTTGTAGGCGATCTGTGGAGAGTGAATTTATAGACTCCCGCTGCGCAACTCGCAAGAGACCGTAAGGCAGCCGGCTAAACAAGCTCAGCCAACTACAAGCAAACCGCGAGCCCACAGAGTTACTAAAATAATGTTTAAAGGGTGCTCAATGATATTAAAGTTTTGTAAAATTGTGATATGTAGGTCAACTTGCACTATGCAGTAACTCCTATGCAATGTATTCTAAAAACACAATAATTGCATCATAGTTATGACAGTTCTTCTAACAATGAAAGAATTCCCAAAACATTAAAGTAAAAACTGACAAAAAACAGGAATAGGGCCAGTGACACTCCGCACGAAAGTGGAATCAGAATTCTTAACTAGCAGAACGATGGGATATTGCACATTAAAATGCCCTAGATAGAATAAACATAAAATAAGACAAACAATTTCAACTGTTTCAAAGACAAGGAACAGGTTATATGATGATGGGCATTGACAAGAAATTAAAAAAAAGAGAAGTTTTTAAAACGAAAGAAAGGGATAAATATGAGATCCATTGTAGCAGACAATCTTAGCTAAGCCGTCTGCATGCAGAGGGAAAGATTCCATTAATTGCAGCTTAAATAGTTGCTCACCAATAAAATTCCAATTAACAACAAACACATCAGCAATGAAAAACAGAAAATTATCACAATGAATCTTTCATGTATTCTAGTAATGGCTGCCAGCAGCATGGATCATAATATAGGAAAGCTAGCACCAGAAATACCCCACGTCGCACAAGAAATCCCAAATAGAAATAAAAACCTCATTTGACCCCAAACAAAACTAATGGTACATTGGGATGTAAAACTGTTATGTGGCATTTCTGAAACAAAGAAAGGGTGAAATGCCTACTTATTATTGATTGTTTCTAGCCAAGAAATAGAAAAACTATTAGCTGTTCCGAAGTTATCGCAGGGAACTGGAAGAGCGATGGCCAATGGCACAATTGAAACCTTACAACAATGGGATGTAAGTGTCACTTGACGGAGAAGTGTGTTTTGGTACTACAGCGAGCAATACAGGAACATACTCCGGTCCGTGTTTTCTGCTTGAAAAAAACTAAAAAGAAAGCTGTTACATCTTCCTTGCAGACACCACATTCATGAATGGATTTTAATCAATGTTTTCAAAGGATGATTTGGTTGCAACTGTGGCCCTGAAGTAATGTTTATTCAAAATATTTGAATCATACCAGAAATATATAAACCAAGCCGAATTTAAGCCTTACACTGAAGACAGTGGTGGTAGTGTAGAGAGGATGATGTACAATGGAAGACTAGAATAAAGGTAAATGTCTTTGGAATTTTAGAAGAGACCCAGCCAATGGATGATTACAGAGAGATATTGACATTAATCTTTCTAGGTGAAACACCACCACAAGGAAAAGACCTACCCTCATCCAAACAAATCTTTACACTACACAAAGAGCTAGAGCATTTCCTTTATTCATTTATTTGCGCTTACCCTGTATGTCAATGTGTAATATTCTGTGTTATAATAAATACTCCATTGCAATCTATGATTGTTTAATATTATGATGTTCAGTGTTCATACCTGGCTGGTATGGTTGGCCATCGATGTCATAATTCAGTAAAATCAGCGCGCTGCTAATTTAAGTGCGCGCACCTAATTTAGCAGCGCGCACTCAATTTAGCAGCGCGCTCATAACCTTTCACCCCGCCAAAGGTGTCACAATTCGTCTCTTTACGCCATCATGCGGTAAAATTGTCAACGCGTTCACAAATTGAGTACGCGTTCATAAATTACCAGCGCGCACTTAACTTGCTGACAAAAACATCGACCGTCGTTGGCCATCAGTGTCACAATTCAGTAAAATCAGCGCGCTGTTAATTTAGATGCGCGCACTCAATTTACCAGCGCGCTGGTAACCTTTCAACTTGCCATCAGTGTCATAATTCTCTAGCTCCCTCCATCGCCAAACTGCTTTAAATACTGGGCGGGCTAAGTGGTTTCAGAACATGGGCTGAAATTCTAACCAAGTTTGCCACATTGGAGTAAATAGTTATGAGTTATGAGCGAATATGCATTTTATTTTATGTTAGGGGATTTCCCGTATTACGTCACTGACGTAGATTTCGTGCCTATATGCATTGTATACAATCATGTGCCAGTTTAGATGTGAATTAGTAACATAAGCGCCTGCAGGAGCGTTGTATTTTCGTTTTTTTATGGAGACTTAGCATAACACTTGTCATATAGCCTAACTGAACCAATGTACCCGCGTGACAGCTTACTTTAAGCGCGCTCATTCAGGCCTGCACGGTCCTGGACCTAAGCTGAATGCTAAGGTATGCAGGTCTCGTATTTAAATGACTTTAGAATAATAAGTCTTAGCAATTTATATCATAAATCATAGAAGTGAAGACAGAACAAGAAAACTAGAACAGGAGGCAGTAAACTGTAACTGCCAGCAATTTATAGAAATAAACCAGCCATCAATCAAAGATCAGACAGACTATGCGGTGGGAAAAGCCTAGAGTTTTAAAGCCAAGCTTGCTCACAGCGTGGCTCGCCGATATAGCATCAACCCAACTGCTACAAACCGACGTTTCAATATTTTCATTTTTTATTGAAAATTATTTGTTGCGTATAGCTTGCAATAGTTTCACTACACAATAAAAAGCATGAAATTAAATATCAAAAGGAGCTGTTCAGCCTAAAGTGTTATGGTTGTTCAACAAATTTTAAAACCAATTGAAACAATCCAATCCCAAACATATCCAAATCATTACTGAGTGGATCTAATTCAGTTTGCAATACTGCTAATGCTGTGAATGATATTGGACATGGTGTGACAGGAACAGTGACATTGCTGATATCAGCCAATCCACTTTGAACAGATTCATTGCTTTCTAAAGACTCATTAGTTTCCAGGTCAAATATATCTCGTATAGCAGTAAGAGATGAATTGCATTTCGGTAACAGCTCTGCAATAAAAATTTGAAGGGGAGTCTTGGATGATTCTGTGCGAAGTCCATGGTATTCCATTGATTTACAAAATCTTCTAGATCACGATTTAGTCGGGGTAAAAATATATAATGAAGAATCCATAAATGAATTTCATTGCACACGTCCAGCACGTGAATGTGCTCAAGAAACCGTAACAAATTGTAGCGATGAAACGAGTTAAAAAAGGATGAAAATGTGAAACGAGATGGAAACAAGGTGGCGAGTTGTAAACAAGATTTCTAAATTTAGGGCTCTCTCTATACAGGAAAATAAGAAACTGATCAATAAACCTGGTCTGTTTCTTACTGGTTTCTTAGCACTTCACCTGAAGATGTCATGATAGAGATTCACAACACCATTCCATTGGTCCAGCCAGAAGCGCTCAATACGCTGGTTATGGACACTTTTGCCTCTGATGCAACTACCTCTGCCAGAACCTCGATAGAGTTCCATAAATGAATTGATGTCACTGTTTTCGCCTCCATGATCAACACGAACACGGGATGGAACCCCATAACTTACAACTCCGGAAGTAAAACTATTCCATAATGTATTACTATCCTCCACCTAAAAGTTCAAAACAATATTATAATATTTATATTTCACACAAATTTACTCTAACCTTTTATTTTAAACATGTAAAAAATGGACTAAGAATAGCTCAAATATGACTAAATTATATATTGTAAAATGGTCAGGATAATTATATTTTATGACCTTGAATAAGAAAACACAGCTCATTATCATGCCTACCACCGGGTTACCAATGCTTTTTACAGTGTTGTATGTTTGGATCAACAGATTAACCCTCTGGGTTTAGACGATATCCACTAAGTGCATTGCCCAAGTTATATGGAATAGAGGTGCCCAAGTTGAACAAAACAATCAACAAATTGCAGGGCAGAAGGTTTTATGATAGGCTTAGACAAGTTTAAGGGCCACAAGCGAGAGGACATGTTATATCAATTGTCTCATGATGAAGTAGTAACTGAAAATCAATCTGAATATAGTTCAGACTTTACCTGATTAATTTATGGTTTCCATCCACATGCCACAAAGAATTTGGTCCCGCTACATAGTATTCCCTCCTTTTAATTGACTTGCACATGGAGCGTAGTGCAACTCCATCAGGATCAACCCTTAACATCGACTCTCGGACGCGACTTCTTTGTACGTTAATATTTTGGGACTTCAATCGTGCCTTCACAGCATTGGGCCCAATTAGCTGATTGCAGCGAGTCGTAATTTTTACAGTTTCATCCAATTGAAAATCTGTCAATTTGCTGAGTTTCCAGATGCAGTTTCATTATTCTTGTATTTACCCGATTTTAAATATACCGGTAACACACTGTAAGAAGAGCTAAGGAATTTTAGTCCATGATTGCCTGTGTGATAACTCTACCACGTTTTCTGATTCACGGCGATAAAATATGAAAAGCCTATTTAGGGTTATCTAAGTCGGTTAAAGCACGGCTCCCAATCAGCAAAAGGTTGTTGATTGAAAACCAACTCTTGGCTAGTTGGTTGTGTTTTTAGGCAAAACGCTTAATAAACGTTGCCTGAACCCAGTGGATTAATGCGATGAATGAAACTTTATACATCCTTTACTCTGTAACTTACCTTAATCTTCTTCGAATTGTTGACAGTGAAGCATTAAATTTATTGGCAACTTCTGTGCCCGAAAAACCAGCGAACTCAATTAAAAAAACTAGCTGTTCCCTAGTAATGTTGTATTTTGGTGGTCCCACGCGCCCCAGCAACTGCCTTTCTGCCTTTTATACCCTGTAGAGAACGTAACATAAAACATTTTTGGCCATTGATACAAACCAAAATTAAAATTTCTTTGACTGCATTGATTATCTTGTCATTTTGTTTGTTGGGCTAAGGTACATGCAATTATGTTAAAGTAAGCATGTCATACTTACATGCCAAGCAAAGCTTCGTAATGCAATAAAAACACACTGCAACATACAGAAAAACGTGATTACATTGGAACTTGTGGGAATCCCACACGTTTATAATTTTTGGTTAGTCTTCCCTTAGACTAGCTGCTCTCTTATATCTTTACCTATATACGTACTTAAGCTATGCCCTGTGTACAGCGCTCTTCCTTGCTGCACCTTGCGTAAATACCTAATAAAATACCTCACCTATGCTACCCCTTGTTTTTCCCGGCTCAAAAACCGTCTAAACGCAGAGCGCTGCTACAAACTTTCCCCTCTACCAAGCTACCAGCTATTTACTCCAATGTGGCAAACTTGGTTAGAATTTCAGACCATGTTCTGAAACCACTTAGCCCGCCCAGTATTTAAAGCAGTTTGGCGATGGAGGGAGCTAGAGAATTATGACACTGATGGCAAGTTGAAAGGTTATTTAACAGCGCGCTGATTTTACTGAATTGTGACACTGATGGCCAACGACGGTCGATGTTTTTGTCAGCAAGTTAAGTGCGCGCTGGTAATTTATGAACGCGTACTCAATTTGTGAACGCGTTGACAATTTTACCGCATGATGGCGTAAAGAGACGAATTGTGACACCTTTGGCGGGGTGAAAGGTTATGAGCGCGCTGCTAAATTAGGTGCGCGCACTTAAATTAGCAGCGCGCTGATTTTACTGAATTATGACATCGATGGCCAACCATAGGCTGGCTACTCTGGTTGTGTAGTACATTACGCTTTCAAACAACATCGAAAGTTAGATATTAGAGAATGGCTAAGTTTTAAAGTGCTTGAGCAACCTCTAAATCTTGTTTAACAGAAGTAAAAATTTACAGGACGAGTTTTTAAAACATTTCTCACAAAAAAAAGACTTAAGACTTAAACTTTTTACAAAAAATTTTGGACCACCCTAATATACATGTTAAAAACATTTAGTAACTAGAGAGTGTCAACCACGTGTTTAACCACCACTATTTGTAAACCACATGTTGTAGGCCATATACTCATGCTACAGGGTCCCTAATCACAATTTGTATTTCATACACTGAGTATATGTTTTATGTAGTTTGTTTCTGCAAGCATAAACGCATGGGTCCCAGAGTTATCAAGCCAAACTTCTTTTCCATGTGTAGTTAAAAAAGAATAAACGTCTTAAATTTACGAACATTTTCACCACAAATATTTTAAATTAAACCTTCTTTTCAAGCGCTGAAGTGAAATGAAGCTAAATTGCCAAAACAGCCCGATTTAGTTTTTCATGTGTCAGGGAATTCCCCTTGGTTTAGTAGATAAGTTTCTGTTTTTTACATATGTGGGTCATGTTATGTAACAATTCTTAAAGTTTTAATCTGATTTGTCGACTGCTTGTCTTATTTGTCAGTGCGATATGGCATGCCAGTCACAAACGTAATTCAGGAACATATCGTCGTTTTTAACGTAATTACCCTAAGTAAATGTTTTCTTTTCTTTAATTGGCACAAAGTGTCTAATAGTCCAACACTTCGCCAAATCTGATCAAAATTAGAGCAGCCGTTCCAGCGCTATATGCCCCAAAAAGCTAATTTATTGGAAAAAAACTTTCGGATTTTAACGGGGAATTCCCCTGGATTCATTACCCAAAATTTTGGTTTCTTCGTATCTAAACCATGTTCTCTTACAAATGTCATATTTTCATTACGATTCCATTATTCCTTTTGGCAGATGTCGGGGCGACATGGCATGCTTGTCACAATCATGATTTGAGAACAAAATCTTATTTTTAGGGTATTTCCCTAAGTACTTTTTTATTTCTTCTAAGTGTTAAATCAGTGACTAATGCACTTACATTCTACCAAATCTTATTCAAATTGGAGCAGCTGTTTAAGCGCTATGCCACAAAAATCTAATTTTTTAATAAAAAATACCGTTTTCGTTTTTAACCTCCCAGGGGAATTCCCCTTGATTTATCACCCAAAATTTTGGTTTCTGCATATCTAGACCATGTTGTCTAACAAATGGCTTAATTTTATTACGATTCCATTATTCCTTCTGGTAGATGTCGAGGCGCCATGCCATGCCTGTCACAATCATGATTTGAGAACAAAATCTTATTTTTAGGGTATTTCCCTAGGTAATTTTTTTATTTTTTCCAAGTGTTAAATCAGTGTCTAATGCACTTACATTCTACCAAATCTTATTCAAATTGGAGCAGTTGTTTAAGCGCTATGCCACAAAAAGCTATTATTTTTTATAAAAAATACCGTTTTGGTTTTTAACCTCCCAGGGGAATTCCCCTTGATTTATCACCCAAAATTTTGGTTTCTGCATATCAAGACCATGTTGTCTAACAAATGGCCAAGTTTCATTACGATTCCATTATTCCTTCTGGTAGATGTCGGGGCGCCATGCCATGCCTGTCACAATCATGATTGGAGAACAAAATCTTATTTTTTAGGGTATTTTCCTAGGTAAATTTTTTATTTCTTCCAAGTGTTAAATCAGTGTCTAATGCTCTTACGTTCCACCAAATCTTATTCAAATTGGAGCAGCCGTTTAAGCGCTATGCCACAAAAAGCTAAATTTTTCATAAAAAATACCGTTTTGGTTTTTAACTTCCCAGGGGAATTCCCCTTAATTTATCACCCAAAATTTTGGTTTCTGCATATCTAGACCATGTTGTCCAACAAATAGCTAAGTTTCATAACGATTCCATTATTCCTTCTGGTAGATGTCGGGGCGCCATGCCATGCCTGTCAAACCTTTGACGAAAAAAAAAAAGAAAAAAAAAAAACGGACAAAAACAATATGTGTCCCAATTTTTCAATTGGGACCCATAAATACACAGCGCTTTTAGACAGCAAATGTATTATTTATTGTATGCATTTCATAATTTATGAGTATTGTTGAGCTGAAGTGGCATGGGTGGGAATATGTGCCCAAATATGAACCATTAATTTTTTGACGAGCCTAGAAAACTTCCTACAGCTATTATTTTGTGCAGAATAATTAAGTAGTTATGCTTGATCAAAGTAATAAGGTAGCAAGACTAGTCAAACTGTAGGCTAAACGTTAAATATAGCTCTATATATACCATATACAGAACATTTCGCCTGTCTACCCAGGGTAATTCAGACTGTCTGTCCCCCATCAGTTCAAAATTTTATATATTACTAGTGTATTTTTTGAAAGAATTACAAAATTTAATACGACAGGCTTTTTTATTTGGAGCAAATCGGTGTTGTATTAATAAAGAGAATGTTTAAGAGTTAACGGCGGATATGTTAAATTTATTACCAGTATATTGTCGATCTAACAGGAATTACATTAATATCTTCTAATATAGTTCCCGACGAATGGATGGTCGGGACAAATAGCTGCATGTGGCCAATTGTAAAGGGAGCCGACGTCAAGGATTTGGCCAAGAAGAGAGTGTTTTCGAAAAAAACTTGGAAAAATATGTTTGTGTAGTGAGTGAAGCAAAAATCCAGTAAGAAATGCTTAACCTAGGGAGTTATCGAAGTTGTGCCAGAAAATGTACACAGTTTAGGATGTTTCAACAACTGAAACGTCTGAAATTGACAGAGCGACACCCAGTATAAATGCAATAATAAGAAGTAGATCGCTTACTTGCGATCAAATAAATGCCCAGCCCATATGTGTATGTTTTTAATTTTTTATACTGTTAATTGGAAATGCTTTTTGTATATAATACATTGTTACAGGGATACAAATTGCACTCTCTGACATCCCTAATGGTAAAAAATTCAGCTCAAAATTAGTTCAATAACATTGATCAATATGTATAGTTTGACTTCATGATGCACTCTTACACCCCTGGTAAAACATCAAGTTTATAAATATGTTTTTAACTGTGCATTGTTTTGCAGTTCTTTAAATGCTTCCGAATGCTCCAATGGTGGGGCATTGTTGGCTGTTCAAGAACTGCAGCAAGATGTGGAGTTTATAAAAAAGATGTTTAGTCCATAAAAAACACCGTTGGGGAATTGAAGGCCATTGTGAAAGCATATTCTGCAACCGCAACCAATCAAACTTATGCAAGTTCTTGGAAAACTGTACTGTAAGTTTGCCCAATTATGTTTTGTAAAATGTGTGTATTTATTGTATGTATATACAATTAACTCTTATTTACCGTCGTTTTGGTTTAGCAAAGCTCATTGAGTTTGCTACCATAATATTCATAAAGCGAACCATGTCGAAAAAACTTGCCCTTACATTCTCGTACAGTGGTTTAGGTAAAAAGCGGGCAAAAATAAAACATTCGTCCAAGGAGCATGGAATATATCAAATTTTGAGGTATATAATCCAATATATATTATTAATTTAATGTATATATATGTTAATGTTATGGCTCTAGTAACTGAGTATCCTTTATTACCATGGGGGGTTAAAGCAACCCTGGTTTAAAAGAAAAAAATGTAGTCTAATATTGTAATCACTATCTAATAATACACATACACATAGTATGAAGGTGAAGCAGTAGGCTAGGGGGTCTGAGGTCCGTCCCATAGCGCCAACTATCCAGAATTTTTTTGTTTTAAAGTTGTGATCACTTAACCAAGCTTCACTTACTTACTATTCGTAACAGTTTTCTTGGCTTTTCCACTTGTTTTACTTTGCACTTTTATTTGCGAAAGTTGCACCCCTTCAGGCGTTCTAGCGCCCAGACAGGATATATATAAATCAGTGCATAGCCTTGAGCTGATTAATAGCATAACTTGACTTAAGTGTGAACAATTTATGTTATGAACAGACTTCAATTTGATATTTTTATTGACCAAATTTCTCCAATCTTTATTATATATTAACTAACTATTCCAGACACAATCCTAAAGTTTCAGACCAGTGCGCAATAGTTTCAAAGTAAACTTTTTATAATACTATGCCTTGCTTATGCCAATTATAGTTGAATCGCCAAACCTACTTTAGACTATATTAATAATATCACTATGCACTGGATATTGAACTGCTGGTGTGTCCACACACTATACATTAGTCCATAGATACTACATTAACAGGATAACAAGCGGAAAACAATTGCCCGTGCATTTCTATGTGATATTGCGTTGGCGCGCAGCGCTCCTAGTGACAAAGTGCTAGTTTACTTATGGCAACCAAGTTTATTTGTAACAACAACCTGATTTGCTCTTAATTATATGCAAATCTAAAATAGTATATGGGATTTAATGTATGTATGTACCAGGAGTTTGTAAATCAGTTTTAAGCATTGTTAAGTTTAGGGCAGTCGTAGCTAAGACGCCAACTGTATTAATTATACTAGATATTTATTTTTTTTAAACTAGCGGTACCGCCACTATTTGAAATTATGTTGTAGTATACCTTGTAGACCAAAATTTTTATTTGCAAATAGTATGGACAAGCCTACTGGTTAGTCTTCCTCTAAACGGGCCCATGGTGGAAAGAAATTATTGTTGTGATCCTGGATGCACCAGCCGGTCTACACAAGTCTCTGAAGGTAAAAAAGTGCGTGGAGTGGAAACCGCACAGTGGAGAAATAAAATGATTTCCACAATTTTTACTCTCCGTTCACCGAGGAACAACAAGTTGCGCAAGCAAATAGAAGGGAGGAAGGCATTTATATGCTGTAAACACTTCCATCCTTATGAAATTCAAACTAGTAAGTTATTTCACCATTTGTTGTTTGCTAGTAAACTAGCAAACTTAAAATGTCATTAAACTCATAGGTAATAATAGGATGAGCTGGTTAAAACAAGACGTTTTACCCTCTTTGCACCTACCACAAAAAAGTCATTCAACTGTCGAATTCCGCCCAAAAAGAGAACTCTTTAAATATGATTTGCCATCAACGTCATCAAACTATGGGATATGCCGCAATATTGCTGATGTTAAAAAAAAATTTAAACATGAAAAACCGTTCATGGAGTTTGCTTTCGGTCCCAAATGGGGAAATTCACATGATCCAGATGTCTGAAGCTACTTTGGGGAAAAGGATACGTTAAACAGTGTATCAAAATCTGTCATTTTTGGTCTTGTTATGTGGTGTGCCTGTACCATCGGCCTGCATTGGCACATTTGAAGCTGTGTGAAATGGATTTTTTAGAATTTTTATCCAAATTGGAAAATTTGCAACTTTGTTTGGGCTTTACAAAAGTGGAAAAAACCAAAAGAGTGGATTTCTGTTACCACTTTTGGACGTGAAAATCCCGGACTTTTCTAACAAGCTATAGACCTATGTGCTATTTAGTTTGAATGTAGTTCTACTTAAATTGTAACAAAATGTGTTTAAGCAATATTAGCCTACTTTAGGTACTTAAGTAAGCAGTGCAAGGTTGCTTTGGAAAGTCAATCAATCAACTTGTAATTCCTGCAAGACCAAATGTTTAAAGGATCGCTACAACACAAGTAGATGCGAATAAAGACGCGGTAATTTGGCTGATGTTCCACCAAGTAAAAGGTTGAAAAACTTTTTGTCTTGCCATACCACCAGACTGTACACCGCTATTAACTCTCACTCCCGGCCAAATGCATTAATTTAAACATGCTGTCCCGCAGTGTTTTTTACAATTTTTTGTCATTTTCAAATTAGCACAGTTTTTCTCAAATTTATGCTATGATTTAATATTTAGTATGGTTGGAAAGATAATTTATCCCTCTTTTAAACAAACCGCACACCTAGAATCTACCTCCAATAAAAAATATATTATGTAAACTTTAGTGAACACCACTTTTTATGTAAAGAAAATTCTGCTCGACTTTAAAAATTTTGAGGTGCACTGACAAACGAAATACTCACACTAATTATTGGTATGCCCAAATGATATGAAAATTGGAATGTAGATTGTCTATTAGTTTTTGTACTCAGGAAAATTTGAACTGTATTTGTATCTTCAGCAGTTTTTTTACTATTCCTAATTGAAATTTTCCTTTATTCTAACTATATTATGAAAAATTGAACCAAAACGCATTGAAGTTTTTAGTTTTGTAGAACTAAAATAGTAAAAAGTATAAATAAGAACAGTGAAGGAAGTGTAAAAAGGGCATCATACAAAAGCAAACAAACACAAATACTATATATATCCAATATTCTTTTCAAAGCAGGGCACACCGAACTAGCTAGTCTCGCCCCCTTTTTCTTTATCGTGCGCTCAGCAGGCCCAGCTTGATTCATGCTTTGGTGAACACGAAGCATAAACAAACGCCTGCTGCGAAAACGTCACCAACGCTCTCCTTTTTTTCTCAACGGCACGAAGTTCACAGAGAATGTAAAGAAAGACTTGCTTGACAAAAAGAGCTTCTCCGCAAGTTAACGCGACTCCTATTGGCTGAGTTAGTCACTTGTAAATTCGTGTAAAATCGATAGAAATAAGATGCGAAGCCTTGAAAAAGAGAGGCTATCACTCCTCGCATTTTTAATATTTCTCCACGAAAATTACAGAGAATAAAATATAGGGTTTCCTTGATCGAATGAGCCATAGCTGAGGTCTCTAGAAATCGTTTTTTAGATTTGCATCCATTTATGTACAGGCGGGATACCATGTTTTCCCACCAACTCGCCATATATGGCGAGTTGGGACGGAAAGAGTTAAGCAAAAAAATAAAATGTGAGCAAATCAGTTTTTTATTTTATTTTCCATTTATTAGTATATTTTTTGATGCACTAACAAATGTCCCAATCAGGATACAAGCCGCTGAGGAAAAATATGGCCAATCGATTGGTGTGAACGAGGACACACAAAATCTGATTGAATGTGTAGCGAAAGTCAGCATTAGTGACGACAGCTTCCTCGCCGAATGGTGGAAATGCCAGCTTGCCCTTAAAAAAGTTGCAAAAAAACAGCGCCGTTATCCATCATCGGTTATAAGGTGCTTTTTTCACGGCTTGTTTAACACTTATTTATTTCAGGCTAGATGGATATAAAAATTCATTATAGCTGATAATGTCTAATAAACCCGAATTGTATTAATGCATATACTGCATAAAATGTTTAACAAATGTCCTGCGACCTACAAGATGCTCAGGGAGTCAAAACTCTCGGTGTTACCATCAACCCAGGTTATATGCCAAGAACGTAATCTTTATACACCTGCTGTTGGATTTCAGCAGCACTTTTTTGAGCAGTTGACTTCACTAAATACTAATTCATTCCATGAAAGGGTAGCAATTTTAGTCATCGACGAAATGAAAATTAAACGTAAGATCATTTGAATATTTATTGTAACACTGTAGTATAGCTATTTAACTTCTACATATTTTGTACGATTATGGCGATGAAGCCAGCACGTCCTTAAGCCAACATTATGGAACAGTTGCAACCCACGTATTAGCACTGTATCTGCGAGGTACTTAGGCATAAATAACTACATGTGCAGAAAAAAATGAATTTAACAGATCCATTTAATGCATAAATAGGGGTTACCAACAATGCAATTGATCGGCTTCTGGCGTACTTTTCCACCAAAACACTATCTATCAACATCAAATTTGTTTTTTGTTATTATGAATGCCATAAATAAAACTGGAAACTCAGTGCAAGATAAGTTGGAATATAGCGTTTTCTGAGCAAAGAAACTTACTTGATCATGTGACGTCTGTTGCATGACGTTTTTGCATTACATTACATATATATGCGTTATGCTTCATATGAAAACCAATTATAATTTATAGGTGATGGTTTATCCGTTAACAGAAAAACGTTGGGCACGTTAGCTCAAAAGGAGGAAAATGGACCGGGTTACCGCATGAAAAACCCTATTGATGTATCAAAGTAGTATATTAAGTATGATTTTCTTTTATCCAAATTCACCCTAATTTTTTTTTAGGCACATATATTTAATTCAAGATCTACCACACTTGGTTAAATCTGTACGAAACAACCTACTGTTAACCAAAAAACATCTATAAAACAATAGTCCGTTATGCTGGGAACCAATTAAAACATTAATCACCAAGGATGTTCCTCTTCTCCCACGAAGATTTCCTCGCCTCACGCAAGCTCATGCTGCACCGGTGAGCCATGAGAAGATGAAAGTTTATCTTGCTGCTCAGGTATGTTAGGCCTGATATTATCGGAAAACTAAAGGGAGGGGGTTATTTCACCGCCCGATTACCTAGTTAGTGACCATGGACGGGTTTTTGATACTATTGCATGTGTATTTAAATAGTGGTAAACTGGCAATTATGTAATAAAAATTGCAAGGTATTATCTTCGACTGTCGGAATTGAGTTGCAATCGAACGGGCACAAAGATCTTTCCGAGTTCATTCTTAAAACTGGTTTGATCTGATGAACACCGGAATAAAAGATCACAAACGGAAAATGAAACCTCACATGGCACCATATACATAGACAAATGATCAGCGGCTTCAGTTTCTCAGTGACACACTTCCAGGTAAAGTCAAATTAAACAGGTCTCACCCGATATATATGATGTCAGTTCCACACTTTAAATTCATTTCGCCAACGGGGTACTTTTACAGTTGGCGTGAAAGGGCGGAGAACAGAACTGACTTTTCAGAAAAAATGGTTCTTTCGAAATCTTCTGAAGAGGGCATGATTACGGGAATGGCTGCCCTTATTAAAGATTGTTTGGGGTATCAGGTGCACCATATGTAATAACCAGACGATGTAGCCAAGGTGTGTAGCGTTTTCCCTCAAAAGTTTTAAATTAATGAAATAATAATACTTTCCACAGCACGGCTAGAATAATTCGATTATAATTAGCTTGTATTATTATTATACATTTGTCAACATCGAAGAATTCGGTCACACATCTAGATAATTGTTAATTTTGCAGATTGTTTAGAATCATATTTTGGCCTTGGGAAGGAGAAACACCAATCCCACAGTTGTAGAGTTTGGGTACAACTCTAATTCTATTGTATCCCGCCGCAATTATAAAAATTCGAATGTACAATGCTTACATTAACTTGTAACATACTCTAATATACCATGCTTCTACGCTATTACTTTTTATTTTATCTGGGTTGGTTCTGTACCTGAATGAAAAATTTATGTTCCATATATATATTTTATTTTTTGTTAAAAGTTTTCAAATTTTGGCGCAGAGATTTTTTGTTTTCAGTTTGACTGACTTGCTTCAGCTGAAACTTTTTTTGCATACCCAAATGATACGGCTGTCAAATAAATTGTTTATCAGCTGTTCCACGGTTTTTATCTTAACTGCATTGCTTATGACTCCATCAATCCCCAAAGAACCAACCGTTTCATGTAATTGTACTTGGTTCACTAATTCTTCCAGTATAATCTTCTGCGGGTTGAACGCTACAAGTAAATTAAATTTTTTCTGAGCTCTGCTCAAAATTTCTGTTCCAAATTGGGACAAACCCCAAAGACCTCCTCTGTCATGCCTTTTGTAGCTTTATGGCAGCTGACCATCGGCCAAGGACTTTATCTAACTGATTTTTGTTACAAATATTTATCGACTTAGCTCACTAAATTAAACTTACTTCTCTTCTGAACTCTTTGCTTTATAGAACATCTTTCTAAGTATTCCTCCACCCATATATGCTATTATGTCTTTCTGATGTCTTGTAACAGTTTGTAATATAGCTGGTGCTTTAGTTATCCTTTGACTATTAAGTTTGGCAATAAGTAAAGGCAGCATAGTCCCCATTATAATTTTGAAATCTTGATCTCCAAATACCTAAAATATGAATTTTGTATACCTCACTGCTGTTATTTTACTAAATTATGTTTAGAAGGCCATTATACTTACATCTTCCCATTCAGCAAGATGACTACTCCAATCTTTTTGAAATACATTGAGTGAAATTGTTTGCAACACTTCACCCTGACTACAATTATCCAACATAAAAGAAAGTATCTCATCTGCCTTCGTTGGCAAAATAATGGTTTCTGGGTACCCCAAACTCAATGCAGATGAATAAAAAACATCTTTAATTTTAATATTGAGTTGACTCAATCTGTTGTGGCTGCTCTCAATATGCAAGGCCAACCCGTTCTTTGATAGAAAATCCTTGCCGCAAATCTCGCAAAGATATTTGCAACTTAGATTCACCTATATCAATGTATTAAAACATTAGTTTATGTCTATAATATTATATATATACTGTAACAAACCTGGTCGTAATCTATGGTAACTAAATAAGCAGTCATAATTCCGCTAAAAGTGTTTAAAAACGTTTAAGATTAATCAAATAAACTAATTTGTTTCCGAAACTCTAAATAAAATAAGTAAACAGTTTACACCGTTGTCAATGGTAGCACTTTGCCACTAGTGGCGCCAGATGACAACGCAAAACGCCCCGCTTGTTATCCTGTTAATGTAGTATCTATGAATATAGTCCATGAGTATATAATTTTTTTTTTAAATATATAATGTTTATCCCAGAGGTGGGTTAGCGCAAGATTGTGTTTTTTATTGCATGGGTATTTCTCAGGTTTCCTTGCCCTCAGTCTGACCGCCGGATATATTGCAGTGTATTCAATATTTATGGGTCCCATTTGGAAAAATGGGACACATATTGTTTTTGTCCGTTTTTTTTTCGTCAAACGCTTGACAGCAGGCATGGCTTGTGGACCCAACATCTACCAGAAAGGGTAATGGAATCATAATGAAACTCGGTAATTTGTAAAACCACATAGTTTAGATATGCAGAAGCCAACATTTTGGGTAATAAATCTAGGGAAATTCCCCTGGGACGTTAAAAACCAAAACAGTATTTTTTAATAAAAATTTACCTTTTTAAGGCATAGCGCTTGAACAGCTTCTCTCTCTTTGTTTAAATTTGGTGAAATGTAAGTGCATTAACCACTGATATAAATAAATAACACTTGAAAGAATTAAAAAATTTACTTAGGGAAATATCCTAAAAAATAAGATTTTGTTTTAAATCATGATTGTGACAGGCATGGCTTGTGGACCCAACATATACTAGAAAAAGTAATGGAATCGCAATAAAACTTTGTCATTTGTTAGACAACATGTCCTAGATATGCAAAAAACAAACTTTTGGGTAATATACCCAGGGGAATTCCCCTGTGAGGTAAATAACCGAAATGGAATTAAAAAAAAAAATTAGTTCTTTTTGCGCATAACGCTTATACGGCTGCCCCAAATTGCAATTAGATTTGATAAATATAAGTGCATTCATTAGCCACTGATAAAACACATAAAAGAATTAAAAAAATACCCTAAATAATAAGATTTTGTTCTCAAATCATGATGTGACAGGCATGGCTTGG
>CH001937.1:26413-43083 GCA_000149265.1 Ciona savignyi
GAAATCTCAAACGCGTATTCTTTTTATAACTGCACATGGAAAAGAAGTTTGGTTTAATAACTATAGGACCCATGCGTTTATGCTTGCAGAAACAAAACTATGACAGTCCGGTTAAAACTTTCTGAAATGGTAATAAACATGGACCTGACGTGCACATATCTAACATAAACATATATTGTGTGGGGAACAATAATATCAAGATCGGATTGTTACCTTAGGGACCCATGCGTTTATGCATGCAGAAACAAACTACATACCCGGTGTATAAAATACATATGGTGGTTAGGGTCCTAGGGACCCTGTTCGCATATATATATATATACATATCGTACAAAATGAGTTTTACAAATAGTGGTGGTAAAATACGTGGTTGACACTCTCTAGTTATATTTATGATTAAAATCTACTTACGATGGGGTTTAAAATTACTAACGTAATTTGTCTTGTACGGGTGCATTGTGCATGGCTTAGTTGGTAACATGAAACAGTCACCTGAATGTTTTTAAGTTTACAACCAGCCACTTGCTAACCATGTGGGTCATGAAATTTTACGGACACAGCTCTCTAGTTGTTTGTACCAAAATCCAAAGCAATGTTTCTACATATTATACAACATTGTAATAGCTTCTGTAGGTACAAGTGAACCAACTATAACTGTTAATAAAATCAGAATACAATTAGGGGACAGGCGGCACCTATGACCATGCGGGACCTTTGAACCACCCCACTAAAAATCAATACGAAAACTCTTTAGCGCCAATTTTAATCACGAAACGAATCGTTATGAAAACTGATTACTATGTAGAAAATGGCGGGACGTTCGCGGAAATATTGTTGAAGTAGTAGTTGTTTTTGTGTTTTGTGTACTGTTTTTAAACTATGACTCCCAATCGTAATTTCGTTTTAGCAATAAGGCAGCATATTGTTAAGATTAAATAATTTTAGTCAGTGATAGAGTACAGGTAACTGTTTCTTTTTAGTAAACCAATTGAAAATCAAAGGTGTATTTTAATGGCAAATTTAAAAAAAAATGTTGGACGTTGTAAGTAGGGACCATTGAGCCACCTTTGATAGGGACCAATGAACCATTACTCCGTACCTAAAGACGGACTTTTAAAGGCTGGTGTTAATTTTTTTTATGTTTTAATAACTTAAAAATAAGTATATTTGTACAATACAGGCCTATCAGCTGATAGGTTATACCATATTTCTTTATTTTAATGGCCTATTACCTTCTTAATTAATAACGATACGCCTAGTATGCAAACTGCAATACGGTAATATGTTAATTAATGTTTCTTTGTAGAAAAAGTTACCCATCGCGCAAAAAGCTCAAGCAATCTTCACATGAGACTTTCAGCAAAGTCGAAATGAAAATGGCTGTGGAATGTGTCATATTGAAAAATCAGTCGGTGAGATCTTCTGCATTACAACACAACGTCAACCGAACAACACTTTCCCGATATGTTAAGGATGCAAAATCGACAGGATTGAATGATCCAGATGTCAACTTTAAAAAATCACATGTAACTACACAGGTATGCTATTAAGCCAACACCTACATATTTTAGACTTTATATATACGATAAATATATATATTGCAGGGTAGAGTTTATAGTGCATTTCATCCTGCAGTGCCCTTACATTTATCTAATTATATTAGTGATTTTATAAGTTTATTGTTTTGCTTTTCACAGGTATTTCAGGATTTTGAAGAAGAAGAACTTGCTTCTTATATAATACAATGTTCAAAAATGTTCCATGGTCTTACCAGAATAGACTGCAGGCGTCTAGCATTTCAATATGCTCAATCCAATAAGAAGAAAATCCCGTCATCCTGGGTAGAAAAAGAAATTGCTGGAAAAGACTGGTTCTTGGGGTTTGTTTCTCGCCAGAAGCATTTAGCATTACGAATGCCTGAAGCTACAAGCTTGGCACGGTCAATCAGTTTTAATAAGTATAACGTCAACTTATTTTTTGATAATTTTGAGAGTGTTATGCAACGATATAAATTCCAACCACATCAGATTTGGAACCTAGATGAAACTGGGATAACAACAGTACAAAAACCAAAACGAATTTTAGCACAAAAAGGATTAAAGCAAGTGGGTCAAATTTCCTCCTCCGAAAGGGGTGTTTTAGTCACATTGTGTTGCTGTATTAATGCAGTTGGCCAAGCCTTACCACCTGCCTACATTTTTCCCCGTGTTCATTTTAAAATTTATATGCTAAATGGGGCACCTAACGGTAGTCTCGGTTTAGCTACACAGTCGGGATGGATGAATACAGACCTGTTTATGGATACTCTATTACATTTTGTTAAACACATGAACAGCTCGAAAGAAAATCCTAGTGTGTTGGTAATGGATAATCACCAAAGCCATTTATCATATGACGTAATTACTCTAGCACGTGAACATGGAGTAAACATTGTAACTTTTCCACCCCACTGCAGCCATCGCATGCAACCCCTTGATGTATCTGTGTACGGACCATTCAAATCTCACTACAATGCACTCTTAGATGGATGGATTCTATCTAACCCAGGAACTCCTGCAACCATATATGAACTAGCATCGATCAGTGGTAAAGCTTTCTACAGGGCATTTACACCTTCTAATATAATATCTGGATTTAGATGTACAGGTATTTATCCTCTTGACAGAAATGTGTTTCAAGAGGACATGTTTTTGCCAAGCGAAGTTTCCAATCAGCCAGAACCGGAAAGTTTACCCAAGGAACTGCCAGAAAACAGTCAAGTTTCAGATTCAGGAGTAAGTCATGTGGCTAGTGTTGATTCGTTAGCTAGTTCATCGACCCATGTTTCACCCCAGCAATTACGGCCTTATCCACATGCTCCAATTAGAGAAAAGAACAGCACTCGAAAAAAGGTAAAGTCTAGTATCATAACAGATTCACCATACAAGGTAGCTTTGGAGATGGAAGCAGCAGCTAAATCTTCTCGAGCATCACTTAAAGAAAGAGTGACATCTAGGCAGAAATTGTTCACATGTAGGGGTAATTTAGAATGCAGCGAAAGGACGAGTGCTGAAAAAGGTTTTAACATGGTGTTATCTAATGATGCAAAAGTTAATGATTTTGTTGTAGTTGAATACACTGGGAAAAGAGCCCTTCATTTTGTAGGCCAGGTGCAGCAAGAAATGGATGAAGATGTTGACTTGGAAATATCTTTCCTCCGAAAACATCCAAAGTCTGCTGATGGTTTTGTAGATCCGGTCTTACAGGATATACATTCTGTTTCATTTGATAAAATTGTACAAATATTACAACCCCCCATGTATATTGGCACCACCAATAGATCAAGGGGAATTAAACGTTTCACTACAGAACTGTCTAAATATACATTTGAATAATTGAAATATGTGGGACAATTGTGGGGGTGATACACTTTCCAAGTGTTACCTGTTCGCAGTAATTTACATAACAGTACTGTAGTAAGTGTTAATAAATCACTTTCGTTGGTTTTAAGTGGGTTGTGGCAAATTGGTTGAGTTATGTGGTCTACAATCAAATAATACTATTAATTTTTAAGTGGCTCATAGGTCCCCATAGGGTGGCTCAAAGGTCCCTACCGTAGGGGACCTTTGAGCCACTTTGAGTCTTGGTACATTTTGGACCCCTGGTAACACAGCTTACATTTAAAAAGCTTCAAACGTTGTCAAAATAAACTCCAAATATGATGATGGCACTAGTAACATTTGTTTTTAACGCAAGTGCATCATCCATAGAAATCTTATGAAACATTTTCGAAAAAGTGGCTCACCGGTCCCGCCCTTCCCCTACAACTTTCACCCATTCAATAACAGAAACTGCCGGCCCTAAATAAAATTACCATAATTAAATATATCCACACAATCAGAAAGTGATGTATAAGTAGTAACCATAATGTTTAACTGTTATTATCTAAGTCCATGGGCAAGGGATAAAAATTAGTATCTATCCAATTTAATTCCTGGCTTTTTTTACTTTGCAGTCGGACCAGCAAATTTATTTCAAGTTTAAAAGGGATCACAAAAATCTGAAAAAAATATATATATATCTGATAACAAAAAATGGAACTAGCTTGGCTTGGAGAACTACACTTACATCTAAATTGTCGTTTGACAGTTCCTCCTGCATCCAAGAAGAGAGCTTGCAACCCGAAATGACATTTCTGTTGACCTCATATAATCTAATGATATGGGCTAAAGAGGAAGAACCTTTTACTAATTGTGAAATGTAAAACAGTCTTTTATTTTATGCAAATTAAATAAAAGTTGTAAAAAGCAACTGTACCATTGTACTATTGCAACCCATTGAATTGCGCTTGCTTAACGAAATTTACGTGACTAATGCTGAAATGTATGATAATTACTCCGAAAAGTGATTACGTTAATGATTTTTAGACTTTTTGCTTTCCGAAACTCGCCTTTGTTGTGTGTCATTTACTTAGTTCTGCTGCAATCCTTGTGTTGATCCGTAATAAACAACAAGTTTTGCAATACGTGGTTAAACTAAGAGGCAAGATCTTCGGCTTTACTCAACCGTGGTTAATTCGGCACGGAAAAATGAGAACTTGGTTAGAAATAAAGAAGAAGCGCCGTTCCTGGATGCCAGATTATGGCAGAACTGCCTTCTGAGCGTCTACAGGCTGGCGAACCTGCCTTTAACCATGTCGGAGTTGACTACTTCGGTCCGTTCTCTGTGAAGCAAAACCGGAGTGAAATTAAAAGGTACGGATGTATATTCACTTGCCTCACCATACATATTGAAATGGCTAATGATCTTTCCGCTGATTCATTTTTAAATGCCCTTCGCCGATTTTAAGGTCGGCGAGGTAAACCACAACACATATACAGTGATAACGGGACCAATTTTGTTGGTGCAGAGAAGATACTTCGATTATCCCTTGCCGTGTGGAACGGTGAACAGATTGCTAAGCATTTGCAACAAAGGAGCGTGGTCCTTCAATCCGCCTGCAGCCTCTCTCCCACATGGGCGGCGTATGGGAACGGATAATACGGTCAGTGCGCCGTTTGGACACCATGCATTCACCAAAGGGCCTTTGAATACACTGTTTGTAGAAGTGGAATCAATCGTTAGTTCAAGGCCGCTCGTTCCTGTCATTATTGATCCACACAGCGATGAACCAATAACGCCAGATCACTTGCTGCTACTGGGTGGTTCACCAAATAAAACTCCAGGCCTCTTTGATGAGAAAGCGTCGTACGTGAAACAGAGATGGGCCCAAGTCCAACACATTGCCAATATATTCTAGAAACGTTGGGTGTCAGAATTTTTGCCCAATTTTATTGAACGCCAAAAGTGGTACAGCAAAAGATAAAACTTTGAAATCAATGATATAGTGCTGCTAGTGGACAAGAGCCAGCCCCGTTCGAAGTGGGTACTGGGCCGTGTAATGGACACATGCTGATAAACACGGAGCCGTGCGTGCGGTTCTGGTTAAGACGCCCAACAGTCTCGTAAAGCGGCCAATTGCTAAATTGTGTCTGATTGTTGATTCCAAAGATTCCTAAACGTTTGGTATGTAGCCTTTGTATTTCGTTTATATGATGACACCACTTCCCTTTATTGCTTGTGTACTGACCGCTTAAAGCGCTCCACACACATATAGCGTTTTGCGCAATCCTTCGCGTTTCTCGCGTCTCGTCATCCTTCTCGTCAAGCGTTGCGTTTAAGAGAGACGCGAGACCATGCACACACACTCGCGTTCATGATGACGTATTGCGTCAAAACATTCCCACGTGGTTTTGTTTACTGGCCATTAGAATGATTGTATTTACAAGTAAAAAACGAATTAAACAAAAAAAATGTCAAATCTCTTCACATTACTGTCACTAAATGAACAAGCAACTATAGTAGCGTTGTTAGTACTATGTACAGGACTTTTTATGAAAATGTAAGTGTATAGATTATGATTATATGTCAAACTTTTAGCTGGGTGTTTGTTTAAACCTATTTTAATACACACTTCTGGTTCAGAGAGTGGGTAAGAGATATATTTCTGGAACGAGATGAGCTTGGTGAGTATAATTTGGTAAAGGAGATGAGATCCGATCCACATTCCTTTCACCAATACTTCCGAATGAATTCTGCCACATTTGACCAGCTTTTGTCCAAAGTGGAGCCACTCATCTCCAAGAAACATACTCACTGGAGAAAGCCAATATCTGCTGCACAGAGGCTTGCAATTACTTTAAGGTCGGTTAAACAGTTGAAAGCTCAATTTATTTTATACTGGTGGAACACAGAACATGTGATTTCCTGACAGCCCATGCCAAATATAGCCTATAAATGTAATTACATTTTATTTTTGACTTTAATAGATACTTGGCAACGGGGGATTCACAAACAACGATCGGATTGAGTTATCGGGTCGGACATTCTACTGTAGGAAAAATAATTAAGGAAACATGTGATGCAATTTGGACAACCTTGATGCCTGAATGTTTAAAGCCACCCGAATCACATGCTGAATGGAGAAAAATTGCATCCGAGTACTTCAACCTGTGGAACTTTCCCAATTGTATTGGGTCAATAGATGGAAAGCATGTTATGATTCAAGCACCTGGAAAATCTGGCTCTGAATTTTTTAACTATAAAGGCTACAGTAGCATTATACTACTTGCAGTGTGTGATGCACAGTACTGCTTCACAATGATAGATATCGGCAATAGTGGCAGGCACAGTGATGGTGGTACATTTTCAAATTCCAGATTTGGTAAAATGTTCATGCAAAATGAGCTAAATATCCCACCCCCAGAATGTCTGCCATCTACCAACATCCAGTTACCCTTCTGTTTGATTGGGGATGCTGCATTTCCCCTGAAATCCAATTTGCTGCGACCTTACCCTGGGAGATCACTGCCAGAAGATAAAAAAATATTTAACTACCGGCTTTCAAGGGCAAGGAGAATAATAGAAAACACATTTGGCATATTAGTTACTCGTTGGAGAATTTTTAAGAGGCCAATTATTGCAGAAACTGAAACAGTTATAGCAATTACAAAAGCAGCTTGTTGTCTTCACAATTATCTACAAATTCGAAACAGAACCGCTATCAGTCCAGACCAGCAATATATCGCACCATCTGATGTTGACATAGAGGATCAAACGGGTAACATTACTCCAGGCATGTGGCGTACCTGTGGACAATCTTCCAACTTGCGATCATTAGGAAAAGTCGGCTCAAATATGCATGGACATGCAGCTGCCACAGTTACAGATAAATTTAAAAATTACTTTGTGTCACCAGTGGGGAAGCTTTCATGGCAAAGTAGAGTTGTTAATCGCCGCTAATTTAAAAATATACGTCTAGTATCGGTACCATAATTAAAATGTGAATTGTATGATTTATAACCACTCTTTCTTTTCACTAATGTTCTTTTCATATATTTCACACCATTTCCATATTACAAACAACTTACTTGTTATTTATTTTTATTGCAAAATATCAAACGAAGAAAGAGCAATACAGTGCTATGAAATGAAAAATTAGCTATCACAGTTTAGCTTTGCAAGGCAGTGTGGTCTGAGGCAGAACCGTATATGACTGAAGAAATATAAGAACACTGAAAAGGAACATATGAATAAAAATTCTATTTACAACTAACTGCATGCTGTCCAGTTTATAGGTACCTAATGACAAATTTGCATTTACAATGACTGGTGTGTTCAATATGAAAGTTCAACTTACAGAGTTATCAATATCTGCATGATTGCAGCCATAGCTTCATCAGCTGTTTTCGCATTTAGACTACGTAGTTTAGCAGCAGTAAATTGTCCGAAACTATCGTACATATCATCTTGCACAATGTTTGCCTGAGCTGCACTTTTCATATATTCAGAATTCTTTTCCAGAATATGAATGAGGCCTTCCTGGTAATAAAGTGAGTGGTTATTAGAGCTATGGATATCTAGAGCAAATCGGTGGATTTTTTTAATGGTTGAAGGACAAAACCGTTACCAGTCCGGTACCTGATTATAAAGTTATGTACAAAATGAAAATAACAACCTGCAAATCAGCTTTGGAATCCCGCTTTCTTTTTTTGTGCTGTTGCTGCTGTGCAGACCGCAGCGATTCAGCAGGCGAATGGCACTCTGAATCCATTGTTGGCGTCATGGATGGTTCTGTTGGGGTATTTAGTCCGGTGTATGTAGCAGCATCAGTTAAAACCGGGTTGATGTGCTCCAATAAAATAAACTCTGTAGAACAGAATGTGGAATTATAAGTTGCAAATGTGCTATGGCCTACAGTATAAAAAAACTCTTACCGTCACTTGACCCAGCGATTTGCAAACTTTCCATTGGTGAGTCTGTTTCCCTAGATGTTGTTGGTTGCTCTTGCTGTTGAATGTTACCAACAGTCCTGCAAACACAGACAGTCTAAATGTCTCGGTACGGTAACAAACAATACATCAATGTATGCAGGTGTAGGGTAGAAAGTATATCCATGTCTACTTTATGGTGGGAAAATTGCACTAAATGGGCTCAGTTTACCTGGACTATCCCTGTGTTGTGGGCCTGTTAGTTACGACTTGACCAGTCAGTATACTTGTAAACTTTTTAAACTACTGGTACCCATACTTTGTTCAAGCAATGTGCATTAACTGCCTTGTCCAATGGAAACATGCTACATTTTATGAACCGATACTGGTACTTACAATCGGTGACGGAGGTGGTCTTGCAAAAATTGCATATTTTCATAATGTTCCCATGTTGAACATGCTGCGGCACCGGATCCGCTCACTTTCATACTTTCCGCTTTTTTTTCTCTCTTGAAAATCTATCCCTTAAACTTCTCCATCTCTTCATACATGCCTCTGCTAATAAATGTTCAACACGAAATTCAACAAACATTGTGTTTCAATTCACACATAAAATAAACCCACATTAAACAATAAACTACTGGTACCGTACCTGGTTCTCCTATTTGGCCACTAATGTAAGTCCAGGTATTTTCTTTTCTCATTGTATCCTTATAAGTCCAGGTATTTTCTTTTCTCATAGTATCCTTATAAATACTGATTCTTTGAATCATACAGATGAGGACTTGCTTGTACCAAATTAATCAGTAACTCATTTGGATCTATGTCATACAAAAATTGTGCTAAAACTTAGTTTAAATGATATTTAAAACCAACTAAACAAATAATTGTTATAATGCTATACTTAAATAATCCTTATTTACTTATTCTCTGGTCTACCTGTGATTTTAATTGAAATAATCAACTTAAAACAGTGTCTCTTTCATTTTCCTACCTATTGCGTCTTGCGCAAAAGTTAAAATATTTTTAACTCTGACGTTTGACGCTATTGAGCCACTTCTCTCGACTTGCGTTTGGCTGGCGCGAGTGTGTGTATGACCCAACGCAAGGAGTTTTACGGCAGACGCGAGGTTTTGACGCGAAACGCTATATGTGTGTGGAGCCCTTAACGCCTTTGTACCGATATATTTCTGCCCAATTACTGATTCTGTTTGTGTACTGATTTTCTTTCCTACGTTCTTGCTGACGTATTTCACTCGCATCGCAAACTTGCCTTTATTGTTCGCTGATACTACGTGTATTTGCCTTTTTACCGTTTTAAATTAGCTGCCTTCCGATGTTGTTATGTTTTGGAAATATAGGGGACATATATTTGGGGGGTAGCCTAATTTGGCTCATAATTATTGTTTTTTAAAATGTCTATTGTTTATTATTGTGAGGTCATTTCTCGTAACAATTAATATGTTTTCTATTCCTCAACCTCGTGGTTTTTTTCTCCTTTGTGCTGCTGAAACCCTACCGACACACCACGTTCATACTGAAACCATTTTACCGAATTTAAATAGATAGACCTACGGAAAAACAGTTGGTTATTAATATTTGTTGTTTTATTTATGTCATATTATTATAATAGAAAACCGCTCAACACTTAACGCTCATAGTAAGATATCAAGTGTGCGGGTCAGCGCGTTGATACTGTTTCTCCCATGTTAAGGACTCGGGTGTTTATAAGTAGGTCGCACCAGATATAAAGGACTGCAGTCAGAGAGGCCAAAGAATTTGCAGGCACTAACACTGTGTTGTTAGATAATGTTAGTGATCCGTGAAAAAATTAATACTTACAAACCTGTCTGTCACAACATTTTGTGGTGCTTCGGGAGAACTTTCGATCACAAAATATCTGGGGTACCTTAAAGAAAACATTTCTCCACACCAATCTTAAAGGGGAACTGAAGTCAATTTTAAGAATATCTTAATAAATGGAAAAAAATACGCTGATTTCAAAAATCAAGTTTTTTCCAATATTTTTTTGTTAAAGAGTTATGAGCAAATATGCATTTCATTTTATGTTAGGGGATTTCCCGTATTACGTCATTGACGTTGTTGAGATTTCGTGCCTATATGATTTGTATACATGTGCCAGTTTAGAGGTGAATTAGTAACAGAAGCGCCTGCAGGAGCGTTGTATTTTCGTTTTTTATGGAGACTTAGCATAACACTTGTCATATAGCCTTACTGAACCAATGTACATGGTGACAGCTTACTTTAAGCGCGGTCATTAAGGCCTGCACGGTCCTGGACCTAAGCTGAATGCTGAGGTATACAGGTCTCGTATTTAAATGACTTTAGAATAATAAGTCTTAGCAATTTATATCATAAATTATAAAAGTGAAGACAGAACAAGAAAACTAGAACAGAATTCATTAAACTGTAACTGCCAGTAATTTATAGAAATAAACCAGCCATCAATCAAAGATCAGACTATGCGGAGGGAACAGCCTATTTCTTTCATGATTGTTGCTTTTCAATATATAGCCATAATCTGCAACGTAGACTAGCAATGTTATTATCAACCCCTAGGCTACAAACTGAGAGTGTGAGAGATTTGGTATACATATGCATAGAAGTTGTAACAATGAGTAAATTTAAGTTAATGTTGTAACACTAAAATGGAAGACAGTTTTCAGCATTCTGGCATGGATGAAAGAAGTTTTATTGTACACAATAAAACAACCAAAATTCAGTCATATGCGTTTGAACCAAGGAAAACGTCTGAAAGTATCTCTGAAGATGCAAGCCCCATAGAAGAAAATGTTTATTTAGAAACATTACCTATTGACATGACTTGGTGCCGTTGCAAAAACTATATTCTTATGGACACACCGCAAGAATGTTTATGCTGCATGTATGTACACGCATTTGTGCACAAAATAACACCAGACTGGACTTGCATTACTAAAAGCCCTTATTTTTCAATTACAGTGGAACCCCGCTTACCTGACCACCCATGGGACCGTCATCAAGCGGTCGCGTTATCGGGGTGGTCGTGTTAGTGAATTTTGCTTTGGAGCAAGTTGTCGTCATATGCAGCCAAAACGTCTGCCTTTTTACTACTTTTTTTATCAAACTCCATTATTTTTATAAAATACTGCAGAATAAATTTAAACAACTGTTAGTACTGAAATTTATCTTGTAAAAGTCAGTTCTGTTTGCCAAAATTTTCTCTGTCTGTGTGTACGCGCTCATTTATTCTTATTGTTTTGATCATAATAAAAATTTAACCTTATTATTTTGGTGACAAAGGCATATTATGTAGCACGTTTGGTCACCTAAGCGGAGTTTAATTTGAAGTTTTGGACCAAAATATGGCGGTCGTGGTCTGGAAACCGGGGTGGTCGCGTTATTGAAACAGAATAACATACATTACCATAGTAAATTATTTGGGACCGCACTTAAGTGGTCCTGATAGTGAGGTGGTCAGTGTTATCGAGCAGTGATTGTCTCCAAGCGGGGTTCCACTGTAAATCATGCTTGGAATAAGAGAGGTAGTTCTTGAAGTTGCACTTGATGTACTGGGTTGATCACTATGCTTTAAAATCATAATCAGAAAAATTAAAAATTGTTGGAACTGTATTTTTCACCAAGCGGTTTGTTTTCATCATCTTGGCCACTTCATTGGAGTCAAATACAAACAATTTTACTATGATAATCCTTGTCACAAATATGTGCACTAACACACTGCGGTTCTTTTTTCAGGTAGTTTAGAACGCTTGCATTGTTGTATCCATTGCTTCATCCGTTTTTTGTCGTTGTGAGGAAATCGATGGAAGAGCACAGGTGGATTGGAATTTCGAGTGCTGTAATATAAATTTGTACATCCCGGAGCAAAACAAGTATGTTCCAATCACTCTTCCTTCCTTCTCAGTGGCTGAACTTTGGGCATTTTACAATATCTAATAAAAAGAACTAAATTGGAAAAGTGGTATATTCTTATTAACTTATTTGGGTAGTTTAGTAGAGATCTATTATATATATTCTTCACTTACGTATCTGAGTGCTTGCTGTGTACTTATTGTCGGACTACACATCGGCTACTGTGGATTAACTGGTTTATGCAATAAGTGGTATTCTCAACCAGTAGGCTAATGCTCAGTCAATAACAGCAGACATTAAATGCACCACATACACAACAGCAAAACATTATACAAACAGCCAAGGTAAACCATACAAGAAATAGGCTTTTCCCACCGCATAGTCTAGCCTTTGCTTGATGGCTGGTTTATTTCTATAAATTGCTGGCAGTTACAGTTTAATGAATTCTGTTCTAGTTTTCTTGTTCTGTCTTCACTTTTATAATTTATGATATAAATTGCTAAGACTTATTATTCTAAAGTCATTTAAATACGAGACCTGTATACCTCAGCATTCAGCTTAGGTCCAGGACCGTGCAGGCCTTAATGACCGCGCTTAAAGTAAGCTGTCACCATGTACATTGGTTCAGTAAGGCTATATGACAAGTGTTATGCTAAGTCTCCATAAAAAACGAAAATACAACGCTCATGCAGGCGCTTCTGTTACTAATTCACCTCTAAACTGGCACATGTATACAAATCATATAGGCACGAAATCTCAACAACGTCAATGACGTAATACGGGAAATCCCCTAACATAAAATGAAATGCATATTTGCTCATACCTCTTTAACAAAAAAATATTGGAAGAAACTGATTTGATTTTTGAAATCAGCGTATTTTTTTCCATTTATTAAGGATATTCTTAAAATCGGACTTCAGGTTTCCCCCCTTTAATACTGGATGCACACATACGCGCGACTACGGAACGGTAACGGGACGCGACCTTCCGGCAAGCGACTGTACGGCTCCGTTTCCGCGCACGGTAATCGCTCGACCGCGTGTGCAATGCACACAATGCACTTTGGTAATGCTACACCCGTGAAGTCTTAATATTGTTGCAAACTACTAGATAGCTGTTATATTAACACTAAATTACCATAAAATATGAAATGGCAACATTCAATATGTTTGAATCTGATGAGCAACTTACTAACTACAGATACCAGTTTATTTTATTGGCCTACCCACGGTATTGCCTTCAGATTCCGTCGTAACAAGAATCACAACATTGGTATTTAAAAAAACAAAAGTTAAATGGTATAAAATCAAATAAAGAAAGAAAAGAAAGGTTTTACGGCAACGAAGTTACAACTTTAATTTAACATTGAATTTGGATCCTCCAGTATCTCAATTTCTACTGGGGGATTAATTAAATTACTAATTTGTCGAATGAGGTGTGATGATACAGAAGGGTGCATTTCACGCAATTCAGCAGCCCAGTACATGGCCAAGTGAATAAACTTGTCACTTGGTTGTAGTGAAACCTTTCTTTTCTCTCTTTCTTTTATTCTTTCCTCATTTCGTCTTGCCATTGCTAGTATTTCATTCTGAAAAGAAAAAAGGAACCGACATACTATCAGTAGATACTAGGTTATAGATAGTATTGACACAACACTAAGGAGTCTGAGCCAAAGGCTTATTGGATTCGTGCAATCCGGAAAGTCGTTGTCAAAACCAGTAACATGCTGTTGCCATGTGCCCTTGGGTTGCAACCCAAACAAGGGTCAAAAATGGGTCGCACTACCACTGCTTCTCTGTTTCTGTCTGAAGCGTACCGGTAGGTATTTTAAAAAAAGAAGCAACTTAATGCCAAAAATCATTTATACAAATACAATCATAATTATTTTCAATGTTAAAATACAATGTTTAAGGCTTAGGTCCGTGAGATGTAAACATGGGTATCCTATAAATTACAACAAACCTGACATTGAGATTTTGTAGTCAAGATTTTCCTTCTTTTACAACTTTCCGAGTTGGCATATCGTGTAGGAGTTGGTGGTGTGGTTGACTTAGCTATAAGTACCTGGATTAAAACATCAAGAAAAGTAGAAATAATTTTAATTACAAACATGCCATTTTTATATAAGCAGTAGCAGTACCAACCTTCTGATTGAACACTGGTATTAAATTCCCCAGCATTTTCTGTTTCATCCAAGTATTCAAATTCACCAGATGTACTGCTATCCAATACCTCATTTAAAACTAGATTGTCCTTTGTGCTACAATACAAAACATTAAAATGAAAAATAATGGTATAGCCTATAGGCTAAATATGTGATCAAAAATTGTAATTCAAAACAAATAATTCTACTATACGGTACTACTTTTATATTAACATTCCCTCTCAATATGTAGAATTGTAACATAAAAAAAGTTATTACCATTTCTGCCTTACTGGTAGCATAAATTATGTACCTGCGGTGGGTGAGGAACATATCCAAAAATACCATTTGGCTGTAGAACTCCCATGATTCCGGGTTTATTGTGCCAGAACCACTGGGCAGAAGGGATGACCTTTTTCTATGCTTTTTAACATAAGTGTCTCTTAAATCTTTCCAGGTTTTTTGGCAATACTGGCCTAGAAACACAAAATAACATCCCTTTGCAAAAGAAACCAAAACACAACTATATTGAAAAAACATTTAAAAAATAAACAACACAAAATACCCACCAGTTTGCTTCAGTTTAATCCCAATTTTTACCCAGGTGTTATCTACATTCACTCTATTTTTTCTTTCCGCAAGGTACTGATTGAACAGAATTGGGTGTTCAGATACCAGGTCTATTAATTTGTGTTTGAAACTAATCAAATCTTCTCGTGCCATACTTAGCAATGAACAATGGCTATATATGATTAATTTATTTTTACAGATACCTATTCCTGAAAGTATAAAACATGCTTTCAACATGCCACAAAAACTGAAGTGTTATTAGGAGTGTAAATGTTTAATGTGTTAATAATTGTACCGGTATTGAAATGACACTGCTCCGGGTCCTGAAAAATAGGTACACAATTCGTTGCGTAAATGACCAGCACTTTTGACAAAGTTATTTGACCCTAAAGCACCAGTGACAGGATGCATGTTTACTGAACTTGGAACAGTATGATGCCAGTTTCCTTGAATTAGAGTTCCATCTGATCCAACTCTATCCACATCATCTGCTGATATGTATCGTTGGGCACTTGAAGTTTTCTTTATGTTTCCCTTTTGCAAATAGTTATGTAGCACAGCACATGCTTGGACTACTGCAACCGCCTTGTCTGAATGACAATTTAATTCTGTGTGAAATATCTGCCATCTTGCTGCAAGAATGCCAAATGTGTTTTCTATAACACGCCTGGCTCTACACAGTCGATAATTAAACACTTGTTTTTCTACAGTAAGCATTCTTCCAGGATACGGTTTCATTATTTGATATCTTAAAGGAAAAGCGTCATCTGCTACTATAAAATGAGGAAGAACCAGATGTGAATTTGGTAAACGAACTGCAGGAGGAATGTCTAATTTCTCCTTATCCAGAAGTTTTCCCATTGTAGAGTTAAGGAACACCCCTCCATCACTATGTCTCCCACTGTTGCCAATATCAAGAAGAGTGAAACAATACTGTGCATCACAAATAGCTAACAAAACCAAGGAAAAGTAGCCCTTGTAGTTATAGAACTCCGACCCTGAGTTTGGAGGTTCTCTAATTCGAATATGTTTTTCCATCTATTGCACCAATAGTATTAGGAAAATTCCATAAGTGATTAAAATCTTGGGCTATTTCAAGCCATTGTTCTTTGGAGGGCGGTGCCAAAACTTCATTCACCAATGCTGTCCAAATAGCACTACAGGTTTCTCCTACTATTTTGGCAACAGTCGTATGGCCAACTCGGAATGAGTACGAAAGCTGAATGTAACTGGATTCAGATGCTAGGTGTCTGCAATTTTTTTAAACTGTGTACTGTAATTACTTACAACTAAAACTGTACTGACCTTAAAGTAATTACTAATCTTTCTTCTGGTGTAATAGCCTTCCTCCATTTTGTGTCTTTTTTAATGATTAATGGACTAACTTTACCCAATAAATATTTAAATTGGTCATAATCCATACGAACATAATTAAACAACTTCTCATCATTTCTGCATTTTAAAGACTGAAACAAATTAAACTCTGACTGACAACTAACTTCTTTCCATAAAGATCTTGTCGACCCACACTTTTCTATTTGGCCTGAAATAATATTAAATTAAACAACATAAACCAACAAAATAAAATGGGCAAAAAATGCAAACCATGTTTGTTTACTATGATGCAATAAGAGTTGAGACTGATCTCTAAATATTGTAAGGCAAGCCTAAATATGTGCTACTGGTATGGTGATACTTTACTAACAATTGTTCCAAGCTTTACACATAACAACCAGCTGTGCTAACAAATTGGTTTACGGAAGATTCTTTGTAGACTGTAACTTGAATTGCTGAGA
>CH001933.1:3601-32515 GCA_000149265.1 Ciona savignyi
AATATTCATGTTTATCCCCGTGAATAAAAACCAAGTGGGTTAACACACAGGCAATCGTCAGATAACCTTGCGCCCACCGTAGGGTTACCGGAGCTATTGCATTGTGTTGTGTTTGATTCACAAATTCCTTATTTAATTAAGTGAAACCCATCAATCCACTGGTTTCAGACAATGTCCATTAAGTTCTTTGCCCAAGGAGAAAACTGAGTAGCTTGCGACCAGTTTCGAACATGCAACCCTTCAACTAAAAGGCAAACCCACCATGCAATACATTAAAAATTTGATTGTGTTTTGGATAAAAAGTTTGTAACGATGAATTACGTACATACAGCATGATGACAAGGTTATTGCAAGGAAAGTTGGCTGGGATTATTAGTTTTCACCTTGTGTAGAGCCATTAAATGAGCAAACCTACCCCGTAGTTTGTTTTGCATAATATGTCAGCGCTGATTCAACATAGGTCTTCGCATCTGATAATAATTTGTCTTGATGTTGTTTGAAGTGGGGATTCATAGCAACATGGTAGAATGCATATGCGACCCCAGCTGTTCCCACATATAACCCTTCAGGGGATAAATATGTTAAATTTAGAGCTACGGGGTCTGTAATGTACACCTTATGCCCACTGTCGCGTTGCTGGAGCTATTACAGTGTGTGGATGGTTGGTTCATTTATATCCTCGTGGGTGGGAAGCCAGGCTTTATCCACGGGTATCGTAAGACACCTCATGCCCACAGTCGCGTTGCTGGAGCTATTACAGTGTGTGGATGGTTGGTTCATTTATATCCTCGTGGGTGGGAAGCCAGGCTTTATCCACGGGTATCGTAAGACACCTCATGCCCACAGTCGCGTTGCTGGAGCTATTACAGCGTGTGGATGGTTGGTTCATTTATATCCTCGTGGGTGAGAAGCCAGGCTTTATCCACGGGTATCGTAAGACACCTAATGCCCACAGTCGAGTTGCTGGAGATATTACAGTGTGTGGATGGTTGGTTCATTTATATCCTCGTGGGTGGGAAGCCAGGCTTTATCCACGGGTATCGTAAGACACCTCATGCCCACAGTCGAGTTGCTGGAGATATTACAGTGTGTGGATGGTTGGTTCATTTATATCCTCGTGGGTGGGAAGCCAGGCTTTATCCGGATAATTGTAGACACACTTTATATCCACAGTCGAGTTACTGGGACTATTACAACGTGTGAATAATCAGATGTGATTTTCAATTTGTTCGACTCATTCCAGTAGCACCACAGACAAAGATGAAATACCTCCAGATGCATTGGCTTCACAGGGTTGCAGACCTTGCAGAATGTGCTTCACACAACTAAGCACCCGACCCTGATTCACCTTATGTGGGGTGAGGGTGTAGGATGGACCCACTTCAGAGTAGGGGTTGGGGAAGTACCGACGATCCATGGTTCAAGCAGGTTCAAAGTTTGTTTGCAAGTAACTGGTCATCTAACCATCGGTAAAATATTGATTGGTGGTCGGATGGTTGTCAGATCGAAACCAGCCGAAGGTGGTAGAGGATGCTTGGAACTTGAGTTTAGTTTTCTCCGGGGAAACTTAAAGGAAATATCAAAAGAAGAAAGGAGTGAAACTGCCTAAAAATATGACGATTAGGGTGTTAGGTTTTTTTTTGTGAACTAGGGTTAATGTTAGCTTTAGTTATGGTGTTGAGGTTAGTGTTTGGGACTGGGGTTAGGTTTAGTTTCCATAGTTTTAGTAGGCAGTTTCCCTTCTTCCCTCCTTTCCTATTTCTCTCATTTTATTGTTGTTCATTTTCCCATCCAAAGAAAAAACAAACACCATATTTTACCCGGTTATGTTTCGGCCACGGGGAACCAATCAGGAATCACTCATTATTCGACCAAAAATATGTGAAAACATTAATAGACTGAAACACACTTATCTAAATTAACATCAATATTAAGCTCAGAACTGAAAGAGCTTGGTTGGTACATCGCATTTCTAACGAAGGGTTGCGGGTTTGAAACTTGTCACAAGCTAAAGTCGGTTGTGTCCTTACGCACGGCACTTATTGGACATTGCCTGAACCCATCGGATTAATGGGTTCTACCGAATTGAAGGAACGTGTGAATCATACAACACACTGCAATAGCTCCGGTAACCCGACAGTGAAAGAGAGGTAATAAGACCGTTTAAGACGTTTGTTAAATGTTTCCATTCATGGGAATAAACATACATATTTATCCTAACATTAAAAGTGTGTTGCCTGTTGGCGCAGTAACGTGGTTTACCCAAGTTCCAAGATAACAAAAACGTATAATTAAGACGAGATTATAATACTCTATTATAAATAATTGCAAGCGCCCAATTTACTTCTTAAGCCGCATTATGGTAAATCCCCATATGCGCAACCCTACTGAAATATGTGATATAGCTTCACAATACGCAGAAGCAAACATTTTCGAATTCAGTTAAAACGTCTAAAGATGTCAGTACCTCTAAATACTACAGGACCGTCTTGGATCGCATGGAGCGCTTGAAATCGCTTGGAATCGCTTACTATAGACTTCGTAATCTACAAAAGCCAATTATATTAATGTTAGGGTTGGGGTTAAAGTTAGTGGGACTGGGGTTGAGATTATGTGTTTGGGACAGGGTTATGATATTCACCTGATTCAATAGCAAAAGTGGTCCAAGCGCTCCAAGCGATCCAAGCGCTCCAAGCGATCCAAGCGATCCCTTGTAGTATTTAGAGGCACCCTAAAGATGTTACTCGGCCATATGCATTAGAAAATGTAAATCGCATTAGGGGAATTCCCGATATGGGGATGGATATAAAACAATCGTTGTAATTGGCTGCGCAATATTTAATTTTAACATTTCAATTTAGGGACTTCAATTCGTAGTGATTTTATAATAAAAAATACGTCATGAGTCAACATAATAATTTTACGCAAATATAATCGAAATTGTAGCAGTGCTACTGCATACCTTACCGGACCGAACTTTAGAAAACAAAATATCACGATTGTCATGTTTGCTTGTGCATTGAAAACTGGTAAAATTGTGTCAGGTAGTATATTCACGTTTATCGGCCAGAAGCGAAAGCCACGTTCTCGCAAGAACTGACCTCTTTAACTACCGGGTTTTCGGAAATAGTTAAGGCTGAATTTGATTTAACTGGTGTTAAAAGTAAAACCCATCAATCCACTGGGTTCATGTAATGTCTGTCCTACCAAAGGACACAACCTAGTAGCTAGCGGCGAGTTTTGACTCTGCAACCTGTCGGTTGAAAGGCGACAAACCCACCAAGCTACTGAAAGGAAAGACCGACGATAAAAACAAGAAATCAGCTAAAAAGTTTATTGAAATTCCATGGCGGCAATAACGTTCGGTTTATTTCCTAGGAGGCAAAATAAATAGTTCTCTAAAATTGTGCTAATTTAGAGGAAATCCACGATTGTTAAAATAACGTCCCTTCCAAGAATTGTGACGTACCAATATGGTACATAGAAGGCACCAGGGGCGCCAGAGAGCTTCTGGTCTGAGACCAATATGACAAAATCTCCTAAACATAAAAATCATATAAAAGAGGCAAAATATTTAGCCGAAGCTAATGCAACATTATTCTCGTACCAACATAGAAATAACATTGTGGTATCATTGAGCACTTGTGATTGCGCAATCTTCGTTTGGTATTGCGCAATCATCATTAGGTATTGCGCAATAATTCATACTAGATAGGTTGTGACTGGTCAGCTGATTAGATTGACCAATCACGTTGAGGATAAAATCTTGATTTGACGACGAAGGAATCGGATTGGTCGGCGGAATGGACAGGAAGCTTGCGATTGGCTCCAATTTTAAACACTGCCCACTACCTCCCTCGGGTGGCTGGGAAGTCTGGAAATAATTTGAGGCGAAACATTCCGGGTCATTGGAGCGTAACGACGCAGATCCATCCAAGCATGACGAACTTTCCACCACTTGGTGGCCCTCTTCCACTGTGGATCGAACATATGGTGACATCATAGGGGGGTCTGTTGCTGCGACACCTGCAATGATGACATCATAAGTAACGATGACATCATAAGCATCGATGACATCATAAGCATCGATGACATCATAAGCATCGATGACATCATAAGTATCGATGACATCATATGCATGGATGACATCATATGCATGGATGACATCATATGCATGGATGACATCATAAGCATGGATGACATCATAAGCATCAATGACAATGTCATTATGACATGATAAGCTTCGATGACGTCATAAGCATGGATGACATCATAAGCATGGATGACATCATAAGCATGGATGACATCATAAGCATGGATGACATCACAAGCATCGATGACATCACAAGCATGGATGACATCACAAGCATCGATGACATCACAAGAACACATCCCCACCTGCCACCCTCCCCACCATTCTTCCCAGCGTACGGAGATAATGGTTCCGCACACGCGTCGCATCGAATTCCACTCGACCACGCGGGTTGGAGCAGCCCAGCACCGAACATCCGCACGGGAACGACTCTCTGTCCACCTGCGAGCAACGTGGTTGTCATATTAACCACCAAAACAGCATATCAATGGCCTAGCGCAGCGTTTCCCAACCTTTTTTGGCCGCGGACTATTTCCTTACCAGTGAAAGTCTTTGCGGACTCAGTGCAACACGCAATAAAAGATGAAAGTTGTTACTTCTAAGGACTATATAAAATATGTTATTTAGCCACTACGGTATTACGGAACAACCAAAGCGAGTGCTATGAATAATAAACTTCCATTTAGTTACTTAAAATCAGTTGGTTCCAAACTTAAAATTACCTTGAGTTACAATGTCTCATTGATAAAAACATATCACTGCTGTTTATAACGATCAAAAACAAATAAAAATTGTGCAAATTGTTGATGTGCTTGCAGACTCATTTAAACCTTCCACAGACTCATTTGAGACCGCGGACTCGGGTTGGGAAACACTGGTCTAGCGGTTAAGTGCGTCGCCTTTCAATCGAAAGGTTGCAGGTGCGAAACTAGTTGCTAGCTAGTCGGTTGTGTCCTTGGGCAAGGCACTTTACGGACATTGCCTGAACTCAGAGGATTAATGAGTTCTACCAAATTGAAGGAACGTTTGAATCATACACAACACACTGCAATAGCTTCGGTAACCCGACGATGGGCGCGAGGTGATCTGACGATTGACCGTGTGTTAACCCCCTTGGTTTTCCCATTCACGGGTATAAACATGAATATTCTATCATTCACCACAACTGCATACCTGGCACGGGATACCAGCGAGCGCGCACTGGCACGTGGACGGGGAGCAAACCCCCGCACAATCGCACCCACAATCCTCTCGCGACTCTCGGAGCAATCGGTTCGACAATTTCTCCTCAGAATCAATCCGCTGGACTCCTGACATCCTGGATGTTGTTTTATATTTAGTCCCCACATCATTACAATATCCTGACATCCTGGATGTTGTTTTATATTTAGTCCCCACATCATTATCCTGACATCCTGGATGTTGTTTTATATTTAGTCCCCACATCATTACAATATCCTGACATCCTGGATGTTGTTTCATATTTAGTCCCCACATCCCCACACACAATATGGACACCTAACATCCTGAATCATGACCCCACCCCCCATATGACATTACCCCACCCTCACTAACCACATAACTCCACCCCCAATACCACATGACCCCCCACCCCAATACCACAAGACGTGAACCCACGGTCACCCACCCATACTAATGTAACCTGCTGTTACGCCTGAATGAACTCATCATCGTGAGTCATGGTTTACCGATTCCATTATTGGCATTGTCATTATTACCTCAGCATGATTCGGCGTTTCTTGGTTGGTATCGGCTGAAGATAATTGCAATCGTCGCTTTCCGCTTCATCGATTTCCTCCGATGATGACTCATCAGGTTCTGCATCAATGATCATCGTCATCAACTCGGATGTTTCATGACTCGGGTAATTTTGCCGAAGCTGTGTGAGTCAGCAAATATGATGAGTATATTGCGGTGGGTACCATGCTAGGAAAACGTTACACCAGACATGCATGAATTTGTGTTTAGTAACCAGATCACTTAAAACAACATCACTTGTTTTAATTTAAAATAATAAATAAAAAAACATTTACAAGCACTTACTATATTTAAAAATTCAAAAAAGTGCTTTTAATTAACATCTTGTGTTGCACAAAACACGCAAAGAATAATTAGTTCCATATAAATGTGAAAATTAGGTATTGTTTGAGTAGAACCCACACTGGACTCATGCAATCTACACAAAACAGCACAAGAACACAACCTTTTGGCTGGCTGCAGACCAATGTTATTAACCCTATAAAATGGGCATATGACATATGTAGTTAACCTAATGTGGGTGGAACCACTGCGACAATACCATTCGATGAACACGCACCCCCCCCTATATTATGTGAGATTCCCCCCCCCCTCCCAGACACCCACTTGTTTAAGCTTGGTTTCGATTCGTTGTTGGCGTTCCAAATCCCGAGCTGTGAGTCTTCTACAACGAGCCATAGATATCTTATGTTGATCCAACGTCATTTCTTTGAACGCTGTGTGTTTCATTCCCATTCCTGTGGGGGAGGGGGGGACAGGTTGGACAGGTTGCAAGGTTTGCAAGGTTTGCAAGGTTTGCAAGAGGGGTTGAATTTAAACTTTTTGTTTGGGATTGATTGAAATATGAAATAATATTGCATCTATAAACCTAATCCACAAACCTAATGTTGATCCCCCTTGACTGGGAACCGTCACAAAACTTTGGCGACGGGGGAAGAAATAAATTTTGACTTTTTCGAAATCGACGCTTCTCTTCGTGCTAGAGCGCACACGCTTTGCTCCCTGGCCACATAACAAACCTAGAAATATAAGTGAATATGATTGGTATGTGATGGTTATGATCGGTGTGTGGTGGTTATGAAAACGAGTCAAACTTACTTCCATTGCTTCGTTTCCTGGTTCCTTCCCTTGATTCCTCACATTTATCTGAACAAACCAAATTTAGACAGTTTCAACTTTATAATGTCCGATTAGTAGTCCAGATAAATTCTGGTAGCAACTTTTTAAATTTAAATTTTAAGCCGAAAATTATTATCATTTTAAATAAACACACACTTAAATGAATATAAATAACCATCTGAGCGCTTATGCAAGGTTTAAACCCATCCCTTTCAACGGTGTGAATGTGAAGCAGTTTACCTGATATCGGTTCTTGATCGTCTAACGACACGACGCCAGAATCCAATGACAACTCGTCATTCGACAGCGGCGAATTTGTGGGGGAACCCCCATTAACCCCCATGGTTACCCCTGGGGAGCAGCATTCAACCCCTTCATCAACTTCCCCCACCGTTGGTGCATCGTGGGGGTTCGAATCGAAACTACCCGGGGGTGCGGTGCTTGGATCCTCATTATCATGGTCCGTTTGTCCAACAATATGTGGTTGAAGGGCGGGTGGGGTGGGGTCGGGTTGTCTGTTTAATTGAATTTCATCATCGTGTGTTGATTGATCCATGGATGGACATAGGGGATTGTCGTGTTCCATTTCATTATGTATTTCATCTACTAAATCCATTCTTGGTATCTAACTATGAAATAGTATTAGAAGGTTATTATTCCACACACTAATATTAACTCCAACCACGCCTACCCACTAGGAAAGTTCACTTTTAATCTGAACATAAACTGAAGTTTTTGTTGTAAAATTGTTCTTAATTGCACCTATGTAAGCTATTTCACATTGCTCCAGCCCAGTGTAATAATCCGAAAGTGAATCATCCAAAATAAACATCATATCTGGTTATCCACACACTGTAATACCATCAATCTTTCAGTATTTATACTCACGACATTAACAATAAAAACTACCTCATGTCCACTGACTGGTTACCATATCTATTGTGATGTATGTTGGATGGTGTTTGGTTGATCCACTAAACCCAGGCAACGCCCATAAGCGCCTTGTCCAATGTGATAGTTGGGAAGGGGTGGGTATCGAACTAGGAATCTACCTGACCCCAACCTTGCCCACTATCCACAAGACCACTCAACCTAAATATCAACTACATATTTGGGGGGGGCAGTGGGTAAATTAGGAGGTGTGGCCCAAATCTTCTGTAATGATGGTCTGAGCTCAAACCACACCTAGTACACCGCGCTTAAAACCCTAATAAACACTGATTCGATTGTTTTGAATAATTTATTTTTAATTCATAGGAGCTTTATAAAAAATAGCCGACTAAATATACTGATGCGCCCGTATGGAAAGTACGTCAATTTTCGCCGAGATCTCGAGTGTGCACACGCCAAATATTTAAGTGTGCAGTGTGCAAACGTCCAAGAGTGCACACTTCAAGTGTGCACAAAATCTCCTTTTCATTACTATTTTGTAAAAATCTTAAACAAACGTATTATTCTATTCTAAATCTATCGTGTCCATCAGCTGATATTAACAAAACACGTACTGACAGTAAATTACCCGAGGTCCAGAGGTAGGTTTACAGGTTTGTTGGAAATTATACGATGTTTATACTGCCAGCTCACGAGCGTGTGTGAAAATACCCAAGTGTGCAAAGACGCAAGGAATAAAAAATCTCGAGTGTGCAGCTGCCGTACTTTCCATACTGGCTGATGCGTAAATTATAATCACCGAGAGCCAAATTGGGGACATTTCGAGTATACAGATACCTTTCCTAACTTTCTATTTAAATGACTCAACCAAAAAATGATAGAATATGTACATACGGTTACCAAATGTCACTTTCCCAACTATATGTGACCTGCACTCAATAACACCAATGTCATCACACCTAACAAACATAGTGGGCAAACATCGAGGTTTCGACAATATACACCTGGCCTGAGTAATGTATAACTTTGTACAAATTCTCTAACCAATACAGCCATTGTGGAATAGACATAATTAACCTGATGAAACCGCTTGTTCACTTTGTTGCACCAAACCACCTAATTCCTGCCATATCGTCAGCTGTTCACCTTCTTTTAAGCTCTTTGTCCGATGACGCACTCTCTCTCGCTTTACTCTTTTACTTTGTGACGTAACAGATAGTGCGTCATGCGGGCCGCGCACACAGAAATAACACAACCCGCGATTCGAAGTGACCAACCAACAATACGTCACACATAAGCCACAACATTGAGTATATACATCAAAACACTGTAATTACGTTCATATGCAACACACACACGTAATACAACACCCGGATATAGTCGGATTTACATTATTGACAAAAGATTACACGATAGAGTTGTTTGCTGGGTTGTCTAAAGATGGGCCCACGATAGTTAAATCGTAGACTATCATGTTTGTATTTTCCGAAACGACCTTGGCCTTTAGAATTTTAAAGTTATTGGATAGAACAGTCATGTCTATCCCCGTAAACTTGTAAACGCCAGTTAATGCCCCCACCTTCGGGTTAAAAGAGCTGCCATAATGTGCTGTGTTTGATTGAGATGCCCAAGTTCGGGTAAAAGCATTCACTGGATTAAGAAAGGACGCTTTTACGAAGAACAAAACCGAATTTCGATCTTAAAATATTTCACCAGTGACGACACAATTTTGCACCAAACTTAATTTTTAGAATTTCTTGTTCCACATAAATCTTCTGAAGCCAGCTACCCCTCACTATTGGGTCGTGCTTGTACACTTTCTTTAAGATTTAATTTTATTTTGCAGTTTTCGGCCGTAATTTGTTTTTATTTTGATAAATGTAACGGCCACGTTATTCCCCCCCCCCGCTATACCGTGTGTATCCGCTGCTGTTCTTTAACTACTTTAGTTTTGGCGTTTTATCCTTAATTTTACCAATTAACTTTTTTGTAATGAAGGAGCAAAAAGTAAATTAAACTACCAAGCTACTCGTTGGAGCAAAATGATATAGGCCAACCAATATATACTTTTCAACTGACAAAAATGGAATGGTGGTACACATGTATGTAACCACCACGTAAGTTTTAGTTTTTTTTATATATTAACCCGTTCGCAGGGTCATAGTGCTCCGTAGGTTATAAGCGTCGGCGTGCAGGTTGGTTAGAACCAAAAGCAGTCGCTGACTTAGTTAGTTGTGTCTTTGGGCATTTAGCGAAGATATCCGAAACCTAGCGAATTAGTTGGTGTAATTAAAACAGTAGGAATGTCTTAATAACATACACAACGAACTGCAATAGCTCCGGTAACCCGACGGTGGACGCGATGTGGGATAGGATAGGATAGAATATTCATCTTTATCCCTGTGAATGGGAAAACCAAGGGGGTTAACACACGGGCAATCGTCAGATCCCCTCGCGCCCATCGTCGGGTTAACGGAGCTATTGCAGTGTGTTGTGTATGATAGACACATTCTTTTTAATTTGGTAGAACCCATTAATCCACTGAGTTCAGGTAATGTCCGTAAAGTGCCTTGCCCAAGGACACAACCGACTAGCTAGCGACCAGGTTCACACCTTCAACCTTCCTATTAAAAGGCGACGCACTTAACCGTTAGACCAACGGGCCGGACAAATGATGATCTGACGATTGCCCGTGTAATAAATCTCCTTGCATTTTTCCATTTACAGTTTACAGAGAGAAAAGACTCGAAATAAAACTTGCTATAAAAAGTTAAAAAAACAGGAAAATGCGGCAAAACAAGAGCAATTAACGCGTACAGACCTAAATCAATTCGATAAATAGACCGGCTTTAGGATAAAGGGTCTGTCCCGGACAGCGTGCCCAAAATAGAAAAAAATCCCTTTAGTGAAAAGTGAAAAGAAATTTTAGTGAAAAGTTTTAAGTTAAACACTAACCAAAGCTGAATTAACTGTCATATCTTGTATAGGATAAACATTGTTTTATACTTTTTGAACTTAATTTATAAAAGGCAAACGCAAATAAATATTTTGATTGGTTTCTACCTTGCTATTTCGCAGACCGGTTAGACCAGTCGGTTATAGCGTCATAAGTTAGGCGAAACCTGGTCGATTGTTACCATTAGGACTAGGTCTACTAGAATAGGATATTCATCATGTTTATCCTGTAGCAATTTGTATAGTATAAATTTGTTTTAATTTATGTCTAAAATATTTTGTATTTTAACGTCGTTTTTTTTGCGTTTCAAGTTTACCGACTCTCACGTTTTATTACTTTGTACGTAATTATCACCTTGTACGGCCCTTTGTATTTCCTCTGGTTTAAATCAGTAACATAGTTTTTCCACCTAATTCCCCACAGTTAGTCAAACGTGCAGATGTGAAACGTCTCGCACGTAAACTTTTCGCACCTTGTAAATTCCCTATATATTCTGGAAATTTGAATAACCTAATAATAATAACCTACAATAACGTACTTGAGATAACTTGCGTCATGCTGTATAACGTACCTTAGACTATACAACTGCCGTCATGCTGAATGACGTATTAAGTAACTTGAGTCGCAAATAAACCGTATATTGAATAAGACGCAGAATACAACCTAAACTGAATCAAGAGTTATAGACTTCGAGTTTGAGATTAATACTTTACAAATCGTGGCTACAATAATTATTTGTAGGCGATCTGTGGAGAGTAAATTTATAGCCTTTCCGCTGCGCAGCTCGCCAGAGACCGTAAGGCAGCCGGCTAAACAAGCTTAGCCAACGCTCCAGCATCTAGCTTTAAAAAGCGCGAGCCCACAACCAGTGAATAAAAAAACCAAGGGCGTTACTACACGGTAAGATCACCTCGCGTCCATCGTCGGGTTACCGAAGCTATTGCAGTGTGTTGTATATGATAGACACGTTTAGACTTTAATTTGGTAGAACCCATCAATCCACTAGGTTCAGGCAATTGCAGAAAAAGGGCGAATCAAAACACTTGAATAGGGAAAACTCATTTAATCACGTTTTTAAGCAAATATTGCATACTAAGTCTGATCATTAATATGCTTAAAATGCAGTATATAATACGTGAGGGATTGGTGCGATTTCTTTAAACCAATGGATTCACTCTTGAGTTCCCAGCGGATTTATTGTATTTCGGTAAATGGGGAAGGGGAAGCCCCTTAGGACTTCCAGTCATTTGTATTTGTTAAAGCAATATATATCGACTATCGTAGGTGCTTTGTGTATGTAGTTTACAATCTCTGGCAGACTGCTATCGTAATGTCTGGTATTAATGAACAGATTAATTTCATTGGTTCTCGTGTTCCAACCGAGGTTGTACAGCTTGCTAAATGTTTACGAAAGTTTGATGTTGATTCATTTGACCGATTGGTGAAAGGTATGGAGTTTGTGATATTATTTGAATAACTAAGTCATAAAAGGATATTCATGTTTATCCCTGTAAATGGCAAAAGCAAGGGGGTTAACACACGGGCAATCGTCAGATCACCTTGCGCCCATTGTCGGGTTACCAGACCTATTACAGAATACAGAGTGTATGATTCACACGTTCCTTTGTTATGGTAGAACCCAAGAAATCACTAGGTTTTGTAAATGTCCGTTCACTGCCTTGCCCAAGGCCAAAGACACAACCGACTTGATAGCGACCCAGTATGGAAAGTACGGCAGCTGCACACTCGAGTTTTTTTTCCCAGTGCGTCTTTGCACACTTGGGTAATTTCACACACGCTTGCGAGGTGGCAGTATAAACATCGTATAATTTCCAACAAACCTGTAAACCTACCTCTGGACCTCGGGTAATTTACTATCAGTACATTTTTTGTTACGTAGATAGATATGTTAGCTCATGGACACGATAGATTTAGGATAGAATAATATGTTTGTTTAAGTTTTTTACAAAAAAGAAATAGAAAGGAGATTTTGTGCACACTTGAAGTGTGCACTCTTGGAAGTTTGCACACTGCACACTTAAATATTTGGCGTGTGCACACTCGAGATCTCGGCGAAAATTGACGTACTTTTCATACGGGATAGCGACCAGTTTCAAATCTTAAACCTTCCGTTTAAAAGCCGTTGCACTAAACCACTAGACCAGGGATGTCCAACCTTTTATTGTAATGGGCCGCATTGTCACTTAAAATAATTCAATGGCCAAAACCTATTAAATTTCAATAAAAATAGCAGGGTTCGAATTAATGGTTTTGAAATGATTTGCAAAATGCGCGAATAAGGAGAAATTTGGTTATGATAAATTGCCTTAAACAACCAGAAAGATATTTATTTCATAAAGCAGACTGTACCGTTATTTAGTAGTACAGTAATGATAAATTGCAATAAACTTAAATTCAAAAGGGGTGTGTCGCATCTCGCCAATCATAAATAAAGGAATCGAGGTATATTAACGCATAATGGCGATTATTGCCCTATGATGGCAATGCTTATTATACGCCAATAATGCAAAGTAAAGCCAAGGTAAATAAATATTGTTATGTTGAAGACAAATGATGTTATATTAACGTGTTGGGAATTTATTATTAAAAGTGCGCGAAATCAGTACCGGTAATTTATATTTTCGCGATTTTGTTAATTTTTGTAATTCGCGAACTTTAGAAAACGTTTCGCGATCCCTTCATTTCAACCCTGAATGGGTACATAAAGAAACAAGTAAAAGCCATTATTTTCATCTTTAAAAAAAGAACCAAATAACACACATATAGAAAGAAACAAAACTTATCTCTGCAATACGAAGTCAATGAGATAAGTGTTTGTCGTCCGTCGGTTTTTTTCTGCAGTTTTGATGTTTACTGCGTCCCTAAAAGCTGACTGATACATTTGAATTAGGCCAAGATTTAAAGTTCAAAATACTACTTGGGAGTAAAAATGACGAGCGGGCCTCACAAAAATCTCAGGTGGGCCGCACTGCGCAGACCGCAAAATAATTATTTGAAGGTGCCTGTCATATGACCGGCAACAACCAAACAGCGCCGGTCAAATTAAAAAAGCGCCGGTCAAACGGGCATTATTTTACACCGTCGTAATTGTCGAGTATGCATGACGTCACGCTGTTGTAATTGTCGATTTAACATTTGCTTGGGGATGCGCCTAAACGTCAACGTCCATTTAAATACGCGGTACGAGGCGGTAGACCCAACGCTAATACCTTATCACGCGTCCGCGGTGAAATTGATTAATCGGCGGTTTTAAATGCAAGCTTTATCTATTATGCTTTTCGTGTTTTATTATTGGACTTGGTAACAAATGTCATTAATCTGCGCCAATAAGCGTAATTTCGTTCTTGTTTTGAATGTATATTTTGTGCGGAACAAGTTCTATAGAAAACTTCCCCATTATTCACGTTTAGATTGGTAAATTGTATCTTAATAAAGACCATTCACACGTTGATTGTCTGATGTAACAAAGCGTCTGTGAAACCATAAACGTGCTTTTTAAAGAATAATCTTTAGTAAATAATAATAATAATAAAAGATATAATGCGCGTGTTATTGTGAGGGTAATTGTCAGCGCCGGTCAACATGACCGATGGAAGGTATAAAGCGCCGGTCACGAAAGCTCAAGTGCCGGTCAAATGACCGATGACCGACCGTTATTTTGCGGTCTGCTGCGGCCCGCGGGCCGCAGGTTGGACATTCCTGCACTAGACTAACCGGTCGGAAGTCCTGGAAGTTTAGATGTGAATATTTTTTTAATACATAGCAGGTGCCAAATTTCCACAATTAAGTTATGCCATCCAGACCTAACTTATTTTTACTAGATATCCAATGAAACAACCAATTAAATCTGTAATCTACAACATTATTTTGTGATACAAGCCCAATCATTTAGAAAGGGGGCCTCTAATTAATACATGATCGCTTGGACCGCTTGAAACCCTAACCCTCCAAGCAATCCAAGTGATCCTCAGTAATTAGAGGTGCCATTTAAAAAGTACTGGAAAAATACTAAATTTAAAATCCAACAATAATTATGCCTGGACTTAATTAAAAGCTGTTAAAATCTCCTAACTCACTTTGGGTGACGGGAAATGTCCTTACATGATGTTGCTGAATATTTCCCCAAACCCAGTGACTTAAGTTTATTTTGCAAGGTTATTCCTGCATATTAAAGGATTCTATGTGGGGTACAGTATCAGTGGAATATAATTTATTGCTTTAACTTGCCACCTATCTCTTATTTCTTATATTTTTACCTGTTGCTTGAACTTTAACCAGAGGTTGATTTTTTTTGTCGGACTTAGAAATGACCTTTCATATGTCCGGACGGTTAGCCTGGCGGTTAAGTACGTCGGCTTTCAATTGAAAGGTTGCGGGTGCGAAACTAGTCGCTAGCTAGTCAGTTGTGTCCTTGGCCAAGGCACTTTACGGACATTACCCAGTGGATTAATGGGTTTCACTTAATTGAAGGAACATGTGAATCATACACAACACACTGCAATAGCTCCGGTAACCTGACGATGGGCGCGAGGTGATCTGACGATTGTCCGTGTGTTAACTCCCTTGGTTTTCCCATTCAGGGGGATAAACATGAATATCCTATCCTATAAGCAAATCGCTATCCTGGTGTGGGTATCCCTTGCATAGAGTAGCTGTTTAACCCATTGTTATAACAATCCCACCCCAGCTGCTGCAGGAATGGTGGATGCAAGTTCCACCGACGCATCGCGATTTAAAAGTTTGACCGAAGAGATACCAAAGGAAGATATAACGAACTGTTACCCGGGCGTCCACACAATAATCAGGCGTGCAATGAGGCAACCCCAGCATTTGATGAAAAAATCATCGTTCAAAAAAGATTTGGCTGAAATTAGGTATGGAATATAGAGGAATTGTTAAAACACAATTTAATTAGTTAAAAGCCCGACCAAATAGTTTAGTGGATTACGACGTCACCTTTCAGCGGGAAGGTTGCAGCTTCGAAACTGGTCACTGGCTAATCAGTTGTGTCCTTGGGCACGGCACTTAACGTACATTGCCTGAACCCAGCGGAATGATGGGTTCTACCAAATTAAAGGAACATGTGAATCATTCACAACACACTGCAATAGCTCCAGTAACCCGACGGTGGGCGCGAGGTGATCTGATGATTGGCGTGTGATAAAACATCAATATCCTATATAATGAATGCTGCATCTTCCATTATTACAATTGTTTGTTAACCAACTATTCATTGTTTTGTCATTGTTTGTTCCAGAATCCCTGAATTATTCCACGCTTCATTGATCGAAGCAGTGTTCGGTGATGCACGTCACACAGATGATGATGTCACAAATGATGACATCACAAAGCTGAGATGGAGAGTGGACGTTGGGATTTCCTCAACTTCGGTGAACCGACTCATGAGCGCCACCTTGCTGCTGAAAGTTGCCGACCACAGGGGGAAGCACCACACAATAGAGGTATTCACATACATGTTTGAAGGTCGGTCGTGTGGCCGAATGGTTAACGCGACCCATACATATTTAGCGATACATATACCTAGCGATACATATACCGACTCCCATAAAAACCGTCCTAGTGACCAGCCCATCATGGGTTCGAAACTTGGCTCGGATAAAAATAAATAAAAAACTATATGTTTGCTGGTCGTCATCTACTGTAATCACCTTCACATATGGTTTGTGTTGCATTCTATGGTTGTTTGCATGGGTGTATTGTATGCACAAAGTGACTGAAGTGATTTCTTCCAAATTATCATATCCAACTGGTTAGTTAGGTGGTCCACATTGTGCTATTTAATGGAAACTGAAATGTTATTTTAGGTATTTTTGTCTGAAGCGTTTCTTTTTTAATGGGCATCACTTAATCAGTCTGGTGCGCGTGTTTTACGTTGATTGTTTTAATATAGCGGCTTTAAATTCAGTTCTGTACTTTACGCTTGCCTTTACTTGTATTTTTCACGACATTACGTTTATTTTTGTTAGTTGCTAAATTACTTGTGTTACAGCGCCAAGTTAAGTTCTAAGTTTGTTTAAACTTTTAATAAAGTCAAAAAGTAGAGTAGAAACCATTGTGGTGTGTTTTACTGAAATTGTTTAAACTAATTATTCTACATATGTAACACAATAAAATAATAAGTAAAGGTGTAAAAATTCTAATTATTGCCTGTTTAATTTGTCAAGTATTGAACCATCCCCCCCACAGGTTTCCAAGGAAAAATTCCATGAACTGAGGCTAGGTGTTGCTGAAGTGCTCAATTACATGCAGCAACTTGAAAAGCGATCAATATTTAAAGTGGATTCGTGAAATGAGATGTTGCAAGCTGACTTCATTCTAATGTGCTCATTATTTATCTTTCAAAGTGAAAAATAATATGTATGCGTGTTCAGGCGCAATGGTATAGCTTTTATACCGTACGATATCGCTATTAATCTAATATGGAAACATTAGGTTTATTTTATTTGTTTGGGCAAAAGGAAGTTAGCAAAATGCTTATTGAAAGTATGGAAACTAATTCTAACCCTGCCCTAACACTAATTCCTGCCCTGGAACTAATAACGTCCTATGATTTCAGTAATATTATATAAAAATCATTTTATTTACTCTTGGCCAAAAGCTCATACATGTAAACATCCATAAATTGTATTCTTACATGGAAAATAGTTATTTAACCTCTAATCACCTTTAGTCCTTAGAAATTTCTGTGAAACTAAATATAATAATTATTTCCACATAAATTTAATAACGATTCCATTCGGAATGAAAGTTATTCCATATTGCCCTACCCTGCATTATTAGTTGTTTTTTAACTTTCTAAAGTTGAATTATCATTATAACGTGGTCCTTATGTTGTATTAGATTGGAGTTCTGTTGATTTGGTATCTTTGATTGGTTTCATATCCACACACTTATTACGTATACGTGCAATAAATAATCTAAACTTACTGTTATTTTTTGGAGATCTTGATTTTAAATAAAGTAATCGCTTTTCAATACAACAACTGACGAAAAGGTGAATAAATATTATTTAATTGAATTATTTAAAGTTAAAATCGCGTTATTAATTACAAAGTATCAATAGTACCTACCATGTTATGTATAAATAAATCGCAAAATAAAAAACGATCCTGCCAGGACTCGAACCTGGAATCTCCTGATTCGTAGTCAGGCGCCTTATCCATTGGGCCACAGGACCATTACGTGTACGTGTGTTGAATAATCGCTTATATCCGTTGCTCGCAATAGTTTTTTCGAAAATTTAGAAAATATATAAAAGAAGTTTACTGCATGCAATATATGATAGTACAATATAGAATATTGATTGTATTTAATAGTTTTTAAATATACAAGACAAATAATTTACAAGATCTGCAATAATTCCTTAAGTAAAGCCGACCGTATAGCTTTGTCTGTTAGTGCGACGTTTTACAGGCGTAAGGTTGCAGATTCTAAACTAGTGGCTAGCTAGTTGGTTGTGTCCTAGGACAATTAACTTAACACACACTTCCTGAGCCCAGTGGATTAATAGGTTCTATCAAATTGAAAGAATATCTCAATCATATACAACACACTGCAATAACGCCTGAATATCCTATCTGCATTTAATTGTCCGGCCCGATGGTCTAGCGGTTAAGTGCGTCGCCTTTCAATCGAAAGGTTGCAGGTGCGAAACTGGTCGCTAGCTAGTCGGTTGTGTCCTTGGGCAAGGCACTTTACGTACATTGCCTAAACCCAGTGGATTAATGGGTTCTACCAAATTGAAGGAACATGTCTATCACATACAACACACTGCAATAGCTCCGGTAACCCGACGATGGGCGCGAGGTGATCTGACGATTGCCCGTAACCCCTGGGGTTTTCCCATTCACGGGGATAAACATGAATATCCTATCCTAATGAATCTATGGTGTATTTTGTCATAGTAGCTAATGTAGTATATTTCATTTCCCCAGTTCCTAATAGCAGAAAACAAAAGGTAAAAGGGAACAGGAAAAGACAGCTAAACAAATTTATTAAAACATGTCATCTCAAATCGGATATAAACATTAAATATAAAATGCGTGGTCGTTAAACTTAAACAAAAATACAATATTCGCGAACAATTTAATCGAGATTTAACGTTCACAACCAGGCCCGGTGCTAGGAACCGCGGGGCCCAATTAGAAATGTGATGGCGGGGCCCCTACTCTTCATAGCAAAATTGATGGGTGTTTATATATCATAAAATACATAACAGTAAATACAAACTACAAAAATAGACATTTAATACTTGCTATAAAACAAATTAAAGGTAATGTGGATGCTTTTTTACGATATATTATTTTACTTCCAAACATATATATTGCTTAGCAACCATATTCATTATGACGTAACAGGCAGACACAGAAATTGAATTTGACGTAGTTACGATGCATAACAAATTGATATTATGAGAAAGAATATTATTTCACTTTTTATTTTACGTTTCAGTAGTATTTTAAACCTCGTAATACAGAAAGACCCCGCTAGCGCGGGGCCCCTTCAAGGTGCGGGGCCCAATTTGATATAATCGGTCAAATCGGCCTAAAACCGGCCCTGTTCACAACCACTAAGTTTGCAGAAATATTGAAACATGTAGGTTACGTGTCTGGCGAATAAGCTGGTCGTAACCATTGGAATGAACCGGGGAAATAGATTCACAGCAAAATAGAATATCAAATACAGGCATAGTTTACTACAGCTGGTTAAGCAAGTATTGGTTTATATTACCGCACGACAGTCATTAAGTGTCGTTCTACAGTTTCCCCCGACTGTGGACATGGGGTATACCTTGTGTGACAAGACCGCTGGATCTACGCAATCAATATAATTATTGTATAGATACTGTTTGAAATTACGTCATGAGCTTACAAAGATGGAAGTGGATAGAAAGGTCTTTTAGGGTCGTGAGGGCCAAGGCGACCGATATATAAAGCGACTTCTATACAAAAATGGGATTAGTAATGAGCCCATCATGGGTTCGAAACTTGGCTCGGTATAAAAGGTCTAATACCTCTGTGTTAACGCCCATGTGCATCACTGTGGCATCTGTGTTGTAACAATGGGGCGCGCGAAGCACTCAGCTTGTAATAACATTCCTCACACACCAACACCAACCATGGATATCGTTCCACTGGGCAGGTTGCGAGGTTATCCGAGGATTGTAGTAGTTCATATGAGTCTAATCATTAGAAAAGCGCATACTCAATGTCGAGTTGGTAGATCTAATAATTTAGCATTATAATACACCTCATATCCACTGTCGAGTTGTTGGGTCTTGTAATTATGTTCCAAGTTTACAAATCTATGGGAAGCAATTTATGCAGGCGAGCAACCGACTTGTTAGTTCAGTAGCCAGCGTATATATTTTTAGGTTGGTTGATCACTACTGGCGATTGAGGTTATGTGCGGTTATATACAGCTGGTATATAGGTTAGGTGTATGTCGTCCTTACAGATTAATGCATTAGTGAGTCACCTTGCAGCCGAAGGGTTGCAGATTCAAAACTGGTCGCTAGATAGTCGATTGTGTCCCTGGAAAAGGCTTTTTACGGACATTACCTGAATCTAGTAGAATTATGGGTTCTACCAAGTTAAAGAAACGTTTTAATCATATACAACATTATGCACAGATAGTGGATAATTGGAAATCAGACTTGGTTAATATGGCGGCCATTCGATTCCGCCTACTTCATGGTAGAAGTTCGCGCTTGAGGCTGATTCTTCTTCTATTTGTATTTATTAATATGATGGCCGTAATCGTCTATCTCCACCACGTGGCAGAAACTTTAGCAACTGACTCATCGAATACCGACGTTGGATGGGGCTGGAGAGCAACTTTAAAATTTTTAAATTTCACCGGACTGTTACGTCACAGTGTAAACAATACTAAATCAAATCACGATCATATGAAACATCACGAATACATGAAACATCACGATCATATAAGACATCACGATCACATGAAACATCACGATCACATGAGACATCACGATCATATGAGACATCACGATCACATAAAACATCACGATCACATGAAACATCACGATCACATGAAACATCACGATCACGTGAAACATCACGATCATATGAGACATCACGATCACATGAAACATCACGATCACATGAAACATCACGATCATATGAGACATCACGATCACATGAAACATCACGATCACATGAAACATCACGATCACATGAGACATCACGATCACATGAAACATCACGATCACATGAAACATCACGATCACATAAAACATCACGATCACATGAAACATCACGATCATATGAAACATCACGATCACATGAAACATCACGATCATATGAGACATCACGATCACATGAAACATCACGATCACATGAAACATCACGATCATATGAAACATCACGATCACATGAAACATCACGATCATATGAAACATCACGATCACATGAAACATCACGATCACATGAAACATCACGATCATATGAGACATCACGATCACATGAAACATCACGATCACATGAGACATCACAATCACATAAAACATCACGATCATATGAGACATCACGATCACATGAAACATCACGATCATATGAGACATCACGATCACATGAAACATCACGATCACATGAAACATCACGATCATATGAAACATCACGATCACATGAAACATCACGATCATATGAAACATCACGATCACATGAAACATCACGATCACATGAAACATCACGATCATATGAGACATCACGATCACATGAAACATCACGATCACATGAGACATCACGATCATATGAAACATCACGATCACATGAAACATCACGATCACATGAAACATCACGATCACATGAAACATCACGATCATATGAGACATCACGATCACATGAAACATCACGATCACATGAAACATCACGATCACATGAAACATCACGATCACATGAAACATCACGATCATATGAAACATCACGATCACGTGACACGTCACGATTTATATGTGGCTGATGACGTAAATAAATACTGGATGACGCATGATGACGTGTATCGACCAAACTCGACGACGGTAAGTCTTTGTTCATTTATTATATTTCACTGACCAACTTCCCACAGTTCAACAAATCACGTGACGTCATGATTGATGACGTCATATACTCGGATCTTGGTGGAAGCTTCAAACCAACAGGCGTGACGCCTCGAGCAAAGTTGGCGGTAATCATCCCATTTAGGTGGGTGACGTGTGTTTCGCGGGTGATTACGTCATCAATAAATCGTTCCGTCACAGGAATCGTCATCTCCACCTTCGAATGCTGATGCATTACCTCCACCCTGTACTACGCTCACAACGATTCGAATACAGAATATACGTCATCAATCAAACAAACGAGGGGGTGTTTAATAAGGGCTCCCTCATGAATGTGGGCTATCTGGAGGCATTGAAGCATGATAATTACGATTGTTACGTATTTCATGACGTCGATTTGTTGCCGGAGGAATACAGGTTATTATTGCGCCATCAATATTACACGTTCAACCGCATAATTATTTCTTAGATGTCTGTACACGTGCGGAAATGACGTAAGACACATATCAACCGGAATCAGCAAGTTCGGGTACAAAATCCCGGTAGGTGTCACTGTTGGTGGCATCTCGGCGTTTACCCGCCGGCAGATGGCGCTAGTGAACGGGTGGTCGAACGAGTTCTATGGATGGGGAGGGGAGGATGACGACATGTCTATCAGGTGACGTCATTAGATCAGTTACGTCATCATATCAGATCACGTCATCATATCAGGTGACGTCATCATATCAGGTGACGTCATTTTAATTACAAACCACTAAGTGACGATACTGGGTTCTACATGTGCATAATATGATTTACGTCATATCCTCCAAAGAACCATATCCGGAATCCATATGACGTCATTCCATGTGACCTTTATGTGTGACCCCGAATTCATTGAAATTAAAGTCATTCGGGATATTAAGGCTCTGGTAACCCGACTGCGAGAACGAGAAAATACCTTTGTTACCTAACAATATACATTAAAACCAATTAATATTATGACGTAACAATGCATTCCTCCAGAATCGCCGCGGTGGGGTTGAAAATTCGACGTCCGTCACCCACGTTATGCAAGTTCACCTCACTGCCCCATGGGGCCGACCTGGGAAACCCCCTCAATAAGAACCGCTTCCGACTGCTCCAAACCTCGAAAAGCAAGATGGCCGCCAACGGGGTCAACTCGGTCCGATACGCGGTGCTGGGGGTTGAGATGAATCGAGCGTTCACCAATATATCTGTTCGTCTGGGGGGGAGGTGACGGAAGTCTTCGGTCCGAATTTCGAGTTAAATCGCAACTTTTATTTGTTTACAATCGGTGATGAGTCATGTCACAATCGCTGTGTTACGTCATAGATTAGTATATTTATTTTTGCCATGATCGCGAAATACAAACTGGGTGTGGCGCTATGGCGCTATGGCGCGTATATGCAAAGTAGAAACATGCTGAACAGCTTCTGTAGGCGGAACGACCAAACCACCCACATGAATACTTGCTTGGAACAACTCGTTTACTGGGTGGTGTGGAGTCTTGTGCGATTATATACATGAGGACGCCTTGAACTTATCATAACGTCCCATATAAAAATAAAACATTATGTTCGGTCAATTTGTATCTTGATTAAATGACGCAACGAACAGTCTTTTTCTTGTAGTTGGAGTTATAGTTGTTGTAGTTGATATAATGTTGTAGTGTTGTTGTTGTTGGTGTTATGTCGTGGTGTTGTTGCAATGTTGTTGTATAGTGTTGTCGGCCTGAAGTGATGGGAGCAACAAATGATGATTGGATCGGTTGTCATCTGTTGTCCAGTGGATAATCCAACTTTATATATCCCGTTATGCAAGTTAATATTGTATAACTTCACATCTGCGTAATAATGAAGCAGAATCCACCAAAATCACCACCCCGTATATTCATATCAGGATATATTGATATATGGCAGAGGTAGCATGGCGCATAGCAATGTTGAGCTACCAAGGATGGATGTGTCAAACACGATGCTTAATGTTCCATGCCATGTCAGGATGATAACCACCTTGTTGCTTATGTGGACTTTGTCATATTTGGATGCTAGTTTGGAGAAAAGAACACGACAGGGTTGCTTAAAGTTGGGTGAATGCGGCAATCATATTCATTCGAATGGTGGAGGGGTCGCATACTACAGCCCATTGCACAATTAACCTCCTTCGTTCAATTTATCCGAGCCATCTAAGTCGATTGAGTTTGTGCGAGTTTATTATTGCAAACACACACGAAATTCAGTGAAGATTCGAAAGATTGGTCTAATAATAAGTTTAATCTTTTGAGGTAAACAAAAGTATGCTAATTAGGGGAATAACGCTGATATTTCGATGCGATATAAGTCTCATTTACAGTCAGATATGAAACCATAGTACAAGGTGCTGTGCGTACACCGTCATAAATTATGGGATATTTTATTTGCGCTGCGTCCGCGTCTAATTATCGTCGCATAGTGAGCAAACAATGTTATCTGTGTTTATTCATCCAAGCATCCCCGTTGATTGAAACAAACTGAATCAGGTTGTGATTGGATGCTAGTTGCGTGCTCGTAGCTGGATTTGGGTTAAAGTTCGATATTTAAGAACCCAGGCATTATGTAGAGTGCACTATGGTATGAGGTAGCGACAGTTGATTCCGATGCCTCGTCGTTCGTTTCCAGGTGTGGTCAGATTGATACACGTGCGAGGGTCACGTGCTCACCAGTTGAGGATCGATATTAGGTCACGTGCTATCTTTAGGTTTGGCAGCAGGTGTCGCACGTCAGCTCGTATATTTTCGTTCGTCATTGTGGTAGGAATGACGTGGTAATCAGGGTGGAACTGGTGCGCACGGTCGGGTCGACTGCACCCCGGTAGAAGCCGTCCAGCTTACCCATTATTACTTATCATTCAAAGCATAGATAGGTAATGCATGTGTATCCCCGTGATTGGGTAAACCCATAGAGCGTTAACACACGGGCAATCGTTAGATCACCTCGAGCCCACCGTCGGGTTACCGGAGTTATTGTAGTGTGTTGTGTATGATTCACACCTTACTTCAAATTAGTAGTTAATCCACTGGTTTCAGGCAATGTTAATCCACTGGGTTCAGGCAATGTAACTTAATTGCCTTGTCCAAGAAGACAACCAACGAGCTGGCTATCAGTTCGAACCTGCGACCATTCGGTTGAGAGGCGATGCACAAACCAACCAAGCTAATCCGGCTGTTTAACCCATGTTATAACCACTTCTAATATTTAAGTCATAGAATAAAAATGAAAATTCTTAAATTCGTTTTTCTCACCTTTTTCCTGCTCGTTGTCTGTTCTTTGCTCTGCGAGAGCGCAGGAGCAGACGAAACGAGAGAGGAAAGGAGAGAAAGAAGAAGAAAAAATAAAATCGCTGAAAGAAAAAAGAAAGGTCGAAGACGAAAGACCACAACAGCGCCCCCAGCGACTACAACCGACCCCCACGTGACCCCTGCGATCACCCAGCCAATCATATCAATGGAATCCACCACTCTAGCGCCAACCAGTGGTGGAATATTATCTATTATGGACCTTGTGTTCGATAACAATTACGATTATTCATCATCTGATAACCTCTCGGCGGGCCCTATTACGTCACAAGCAGCTAATATGACAACCGTCGTAACAATAGGTGATGACGCGAAGAAAATTATTACTATTAATCGTGACGTCGACCCAGCTTCTGATGACGTCGACCCAGCTTCTGATGACGTCGTCGCAGCTTCCAATGACGTCATCGCAGCTCCTGATGACATCATCGCAGCCTCCAATGACGTCTTATATGCGTGTGACAGCGAAGAATACGCGACCCAGGTCCGCGGGATAATGCAGGGTTACTTATTGAGTGGGAAGATTGGCTTCGTATCAGCGTTGCAAGTCAAATTCTCAACCAATTCATCGATCGAACGACTTGCCAGAACCAAGAAGTTAGTTGCGGATGCGGGGCTTCCCCCGTTACCGGACTGCATCCCCAACAAGGATCTCCCGAACAAACCAACCAATAAGAAGATGACACCTGGGAAGAAACAAACGAAGGAAATGACGTCAGGATCGGATGAGATCAAAAATTTGGAGGGAAAGGCAGAACTAGGTGTGACGTCAGAACCAAGTATGACGTCAGAACCAGGTGTAACGTCAGAACCAGGTGTGACGTCAGAACCAAGTGTGACGTCAGAACCAGGTGTGACGTCAGAATCAAGTGTGACGTCAGAACCAGGTGTGACGTCGGAACCAGGTGTGACGTCAGAACCAAGTGTGACATCGGAACCAAGTGTGACGTCAGAACCAGGTGTGACGTCAGAACCAGGTGTGACGTCGGAACCAGGTGTGACGTCAGAACCAAGTGTGACATCGGAACCAAGTGTGACGTCAGAACCAAGTGTGACGCCGGAGAAAGGCGTGACGTCAGAACCAGAAATGGCGTCGGACCTGCCCATATCCTCAGTTGTAGGAAATGTGAAGGAAGAAAGAAATTGCGGTCGAAAGTTCAACGTCACCAACCTGGAAGAAGCCATTTCCGTTGCCCGGCAGATGGAGCTAGCGGGCTTACTACCAGCAGGAGTGTCGCAGCAAGCAGCGTCGGGTCAGATGTCCGCAGTCGAGCTGGTCAGGGTCATGAAAGAAGCAGCGATCAAGGCTGGAAGGATTCCGCCAGAGTGCGCTGCAGAGGAGGGGGTAAATAGCGGACCACCGGAACCGGAAGCGTCGTTCATACCTAATAAAGCACTGAAGGTAATTATGGGGATTCCCCCACATTTTGTAGTCTTTCCACTTGATGTCGTGTAAAACGTTCTCATTTCAGCAATTGAAGCGGCTGCAGGAATACATACAAGCCGGCTACCTCCCCAAGGACACGATCAACAAGCTCCTGCGGGGTGACATCACAAAGGAATGGCTGCAATCCAACCTCAGCATGAATAGGGACATTGTGATGCAACAATTACCTGACGCCCTACGCCAGCTGATCGAAACGGGAAAGATGCCAAGTCATATAGAGGCGGCGATATTCAGCGGGAAGTTCAACAAGACGCAGATCGGGTACATGATCATAGATGATGATGACCTCATCCGATCCCTGCTTCCCACCAACATCCAGAACATGGTGCAGGTGAGTCGACTGTGCGCATAGATATTCATCCTAGTGGATTGGAAAACCAGGGGGTTAACACACGGGCAATCGTTAGATCACCTCGTGCCCATCGTGGGGTTATTAAAGATATTGCAGTGTGTTGTGTATAATTTACACATTCCTTTAATTTGGTAGAACCCATTAATCCGCTGGGTTCATGCAATGTCGCTACTGTTTTGATTCAATGATTTGAGTCCGACACAGCTCCGACAACCTCACGATTCGATACAAAGTGAGCAGATTCATGAAACCAGCGAATTATTGTTCAAAGGAGCGGCCCATCCCTATGAAGATGAAGGTTTTGATGGTGAGTGGGAAGAATTCATCCGAGATTCGAAAAGAAATCGAATCCGACGACGAATTGCTCCGGGAACTCATGAATCCTTCGTCGTATTTCTTCTACACTTTATTCAAGGTGGAGCAGAACCGCAATATTAACACCGCCATTAGTGTGCTGGTGGTAGTGGTGCTTGCTTTCGTCATGGTATCACTTGGTAAGTACCACGTCATCGTTGTGACGTCATGATATAGATTTTGACGTCACAAACAGGTGACACGTATTCAACTATCCCGATCCTGGACAACAAGTATCATTAATACATATAGGAGGATATGATGGGGCGCTGCGCAAGGGGCCAACACACGGGCAATTGTTAGATCTTTTCGCGCCCAGCGTCGGGTTACCGAATATATTGTAGTGTGTTGTGTGTGATTTAGATGTTCCTTTAATTTGATAGAACCCATTAATACATTGGGTTCATGCAAGGTCCGTAAGTTCTTTGTCCAAATACACAACCGACTAGATAGCGACAAGTTTCGAACCTGGAACCTTTCGGCTGAAAGGCATCGCACTAACCCACCAAGCTCATCGATTGCCCCCCCAGGTTGCACGATGACGCTCTCCAAGATAATGGAACACGCTCGGAAGCCCAAGGGCGTGATCATCGCTCTGGTGGCGCAGTTCCTCATCATGCCAGCGTCTGCGTTCGGGCTGACCCAAGCCTTCCAACTAGACACGTACGCAGCAATAGCTGTGTTGATATGTGGTTGCTGTCCCGGTGGGAATCTCTCAAACATGCTCGCGTATTCTCTCAGTGGGGACATGGATTTGAGGTTTGTTTGATACATTCTAAGCGAGACAGACCGACAGCCGAAAGGTAGTGAGATTAAAACCAGCCAGCAGCTAGATATTTATATCCTTGGGCAAGGTACTTAGTGGTTGCTTGCCCAATCCCGAATGATTGTAAAGATGATCAAAAACTTAAGCATTAAGATAGGAGGATAGGATAGGGTAATCATCTTTACCCCGTGGATGGGAAAACCAAGGGGTTATCACACAGGCAATCGTCAGATCACTTCGCGCCCATCATCGAGTTACCTGAGCTATTGCAGTGTGTTGTATATGATAGACACGTTCGTTTAATTTTGTAGAACCTATTAATCCGCTGGGTTCAAGCAATGTCCGTATGTGCTTTGCCCAAGGACACAACCGACAAGCTAGCGACCAGTTTCGCACCTGCAATCTTGCGATTGAAAGGCGACGCACTTAACCGCCATACTTTACCCTCACACCCCATGTCACCCACAGCATTCTGATGACCACCTGCTCATCGGTGATCGGACTAGGGATGATGCCGCTCTCTATCTACCTCTACTCCCAGCTCATCACCCCTCTTAGTGCATCCATGGTCCCCTTCGACAAGATCGTCATCAATATTTTGCTGACGGTACTTCCGGTCGGAGCTGGGATCATAATACGTCACTACCGCCCGCAGTGGACAAGGAATATAATGCGGGTGGGTTGTAACTTGGCAGTGTGCATGAGGTGTATACCTGTGATCG
>CH001933.1:32615-46577 GCA_000149265.1 Ciona savignyi
GGCGGGCGCGAGGTATTCTGACGATTGCCCGTTTGTTACCCCTTCGGTTTCCCATTCGAGAATAAACATGCTGGAAACAACTGACTAGCTAGCGACCAGTTTCAAACCTACAACCCTTTGACTGCAAGGCACTAACCCACCAATACCTCCCCCCTCATGATGTTATGATACCGTCTAACATGACGTCACCACAGTTCGGGGGGCTTATGCTCCTGCTCTGTTCGATCAGTGTCGCCGTGTTAGCTGGAATCATGTTGGGCGACGCTTTCTTCCGATTCTTCGACGCATCGGTGATTGCGTGCTGCGCCATCCTTCCGATGTCAGGCTATCTTCTCGGGTATCTCTTCGCGCTTCTGTTTCGGGAAAACCCCAAGTGTCGGTTAGTACAGCAGATACGTAATGCATGGACAATACTATATAGAGAAAAGGAGGGAAGCCACCTAATAAAACTATGGAAACTGAACCCATCCCCAAACACTGATCTCAACCACAGAACTAACGTTAACTCCAACCCCATGTTTAAAACTGATATCACAATCTTCATTTTAATGTGCAATTTACCTCCTTTTAATGTTTCCCACAAAATGGCGGATAATCCTCCCATAATCCAGCCGCACCATTTGTGTGGAGACGGGTTGCCAGAACGTTCAGCTGTGCAGTACCGTGTTGAAGCTTGCATTCGATCCTATTATCGTGGGAGTTCTGTTCCTTCTACCATTGGTCTATATGGCGTTCCAGGTAAGCATTGTATTGCAAATCTTATCGTTCGGTTCGTAAGTTTGGTGGGTTAGTGCGTCAGCTTTCGACCGAAGGGTTTCAGTTTCGAAACTAGTGGTGAGCTAGTCGGCTATGTCCTTGGCAAGACACTTTACGGCCACTGACTGAACCTAGTGGAATGATGGGTTCTACTAAATTGAAGGAACGTGTCTATTATATAAAACACACTGCAATAGCTCCGGTAACCCGACAGTGGGCGCAAGGTGATCTGACAATTGCCTGTTAACCCCCTTGGTTTTCCCCTTTACTGGAATAAACATAAATATTCTATCCTATTTCATCGACGCTAAAAGTCGTGTTAGCGCCATCTCGCGTTCATATACATTGCTTGGTTGTACAACACGATAGTTCAGATAATAACCAGTCGGCTTCTTAGAAGCAAACATAAGAAGCCATGTTCTTTATCACAAGTACATTAGAATCAACATATTATTCCTATGTGCCGGCGATGCATGGCAAAGGTCAACGTCCTTGATTATTCGGGGTCAATGACCTCAACGATCAGCACACATTTGTGAAACATTAATTAAACAATGTGTTTATTTGTCCCTGACGTCATTTATCAAGGTAGTATGTTATCACTGAGGTCGTTCCACTATCCATTTACACGTCATATACAATCTTGTTTGTTCAAACCAACTCTGTGAAAAGCTATTGTTAGCTTCTATTCCTTTCCGCAACACATGAGATAAAACTGGGTTGGAGCAATGTAAAGTGGCTTGCTCAGGTGTACAGTATAATAGTAATACAGCTCATGCCCACAGTCGAACACAGTAATACACCTTATGCCCACAGTCGAGCACAGTAATACACCTCATACCCACATTCGAGCACAGTAATACACCTCATGTTCACAGTCGAGCACATTAATACACATCATGCCCACAGTCGAGCACAGTAATACACCTCATACCCACAGTCGAGCACAGTAATACCACCTCATGCTCACAGTCGAGCACAGTAATACACATCATCCCCACAGTCGAACACAGTAATACACCTCATACCCACAGTCGAGCACAGTAATACACCTCATACCCACAGTCGAGCACAGTAATACACCTCATGCACACAGTCAAGCACAGTAATACACCTCATACCCACAGTCGAGCACAGTAATACACCTCATACCCACAGTCGAGCACAGTAATACAAATCATGCCCACACTCGAGCACAGTAATACACCTCATACCCACAGTCGAGCACAGTAATACACCTCATACCCATAGTCGAGCTCAGTAATACACCTCATACCCACAGTCGAGCACAGTATTACACCTCATGCACACAGTTGAGTTATTAAAGTCTGGTCACAAGTCAAGTAGTCGACGTCACCCGAATAAACGCAATGTTCCTCCACTAGGTGGCAGAAGCGTTCCTCATCATATTCGTGTTCCGAGTGTACGCATGGTGTCGAGGGGATAAAGTGAAGGAGACCTCGGATATAGAGATGAGTATGTTCCTTATATAAAGAAGGGGGGCTTTATCGGTCACGTCACCTCGCGCCCACCGTCGGGTTACCGGAGCTATTGCAGTGTGTTGTGTATGATTTACATGTTCCTTTAATTTAGTAGAACTCTCTAATCCTAGTTGAGGTGGTGTGGCTAACTATTTAGCCTAAAGCCATAACAACCGATTCGTCGGCGGGTGATTTTGATTCATAAACGATTTGGCTGACAGCCCGTGCTCTATACCGAGTAAAATACGTTGGTCAAGGAAACAGCCGAAAAGCTGGCGGCTGGTTTTGATACCTTAACCTTCTGACCACCGATTTAAACACCCGAAGTAATTTGTTTAGTATTTTTCGCTCCTTCGTTACATTAAAGAGAAATGTCGTAATTAATTAAAGTCAGGATAAACCGCAAAACTACAGTAGTTAAAACATTGCCCGGCAGATGAGTTTGGTGGGTTAGCGCCAGTCGGCTGTGTCCTTGGGCAAGCCACTTAACGGACATTGCCTGTACCCAGCGGATTAATGGGTTCTACCAAATTGAAGGAACATGTGAAGCATACACAACACACCGCAATAGCTCCGGTAACTCGACTATGTATGTTATCTTATTCACGTGGATAAACATGAATATCCGATCCTACATGTTTATAAATACACACGGTATAATAGAGAAAAAATGACGTGGGCATTTCCCTATTTTAGCAGGGAACGGTGAGGTAGCGAAGGAGAAAGAAGCCGCCGGTGAAGACTCGAAATTATTGGTCCAAACCCAGCTTACCGAGGACAAAACGGACGACATGCCGCCGCCTCCTGAACAATTCACTCCGTCCAAGAAAGAGCCAGATAGCGGAAGTGATATCGGAGTGCTATGGCCGCTAGATGGTGCTCCATCCGCTTCTTATCAGGATTCATTAAAAAAAGCAGGAACAGAAAATTTCGTTTAAAGTTCTCATTTGAAATTACACATATTTGTCAACACACTAAAAGTGCTTTCGCATTGTATTCAACGATTATTTGAAGATGACGCGTTTTGTCAGTTAGAATGAATGAACAGACAGTTCCGCCATTTTGTTCAGCATCTTAATACACTGCCTTCTATGATATCGTTGTACATTACTTATCACGTCACAATGTAAGTAGCGTGTTAGAACATCTGGTGTATTGTTGATACTGTTCATCTAAAACGTCGCGTTCGGCGCAGTTCTACTAATTGCAGTGTACGTATGTAAAGCTAGTAAATACATTGAATCTTGAATATTATGTCTTCTTTCTACAACAGCTGAACACCGTGTTGTTTATTAAGTGTGTCGGGTGGGTGCGGAAACATATGGTAAACCATGAAATATTAACGACCATCCACCCGTAATGAGAAGTCCCCGAAATAGCCGCCGGCCTAACCTGCTGACGTTGATGCGCGGTCATGCGGAACAGCCTTGTTTGATTTCCGAAACCCAATTTCCACGAAAAGATTGTTGAGCACTATAGGTAGTCGGTAGCAGATTAGATAAGCTGATTGAGACTTATACGTGGTAATAGAAGTACAGTCGTTTTTGTGATTATTTTAAAATATGTCTGACCAAATTTGTAAACGTTTGAACGGCGACACAGATGGCGAAGAAGCTAAAAGTGGAAAGAAAAAAGCGCTGGTAACAGGTGAAGTAATTTAAACTCAGATTCTAATTGTAAATTGTCTTTATTTTATGTCCTTTGCCCTCTTTTCCCGTTCCTGTATCGTGATTATATTCGTTTGCCATTTTTTGAAAACTGGGGCAAAAAATAAATAAACTAATGCTTGGATATCAACTAAAATAAACTAAGCGTAATGTTTAATATGTTCTACACCTTATAATTTTTATTTTAGATAATTAATCTTTTACATCTACTGCTTTGGCCGTATTTTAAATGAGTATAAATATTTTATTACTGGTACCTGTATATTAAAGACAAAACCATAATCCTGGTATTAATGGATTCTATCTGTAGTTTTCTATCCGGAGTCTTATCATTATCAACCAGAAAAGGGTGCCTCTAAATACTACAGGACCTCTTGGAGCGCTTGGATCACTTAGATTTCTATGGAAAGTAATTCTAACCCTGTCCCAAACACTAATCTCAACCCCAGAACTAACTTTAACCCCAACCCTAACATTATAATCATGGCTTTTGTAATTACGAAGTGTAATAAGCGCTCCATGCGATCCAAGCGGTCCTGTAGTATTTAGAGTTACCGACCATAAAGTATATGATCCAGTTGATTAAATAAAGATGCTTCTCCTATTGTGCAGCGTAGATTACATCCCCCCTTCACGCAGGTATAACTGGCCAGGATGGTTCATACTTGGCCGAACTCTTGATTGAAAAGGGGTACGAAGTGCACGGGATCGTCCGGCGCGCCAGTCAGCCCAACACGGCACGGATCGAACACTTGTACGCCGATCGCGCCACACATAAGGAGGGAAGCATGATTCTGCACTACGGCGACCTTACAGACAGCAGTTGTCTCGTCAAGATTATTAACCAGGTGAACCCACTAGTTGGCGCTCAACAGCTGCTGTGTTGGAATGGCGAAGAGCTTAACTCATCTGCGGGGCAGGATAACACACTGTATCATGAGCAGGAAGAAGTATTTTCGTCACCAACATGAGTGGGATGGGTTATATCATGATATACCCTGTCCCCCTTCTTGTTATACCCCACCCTGCTCCTGCTGCTATTCCCTGTCTTGCTTAATTTATTTATAAAATAACCTGTCCCGTTCATTTTACAAAAATAAATTGTCCCACTCATGATATAGTGTGTTGCCCCACACTTCTGTCCCACAGATTAGTGAAGACCATATCAAACCACAAAATACATTTGAAATCCATATTTTCTTCATAATATACCTGCATACTAATTTCCTTCCCTAAACAAATCCCCATTTTGCCAAATGATTACTTGTTACAAATAGTTTGGTATTTAAAGAAAAGGTGTTACATTGTCCAAATTGTAGGTGAAACCGCACGAGATCTACAACCTGGGTGCGATGAGTCACGTGAAGGTATCGTTCGACCTGGCTGAGTACACCGCTGATGTGGATGGGGTTGGGACGCTGAGGTTGCTTGATGCGATCCGCACATGCGGGATGGCAGATTCCATCAGGTTCTACCAAGCTTCGACCAGTGAGATGTTCGGCAAGGTAACCACCCAACCATCAAACCATTGTAGATTTGGCGATTTCCGCGCACTGTCGCAATCATTTCCTGTTCCATTGTTACCATCGATGTATGGACTGTAGATTATCTTTATTATCTGGCTGCCAGCTTGCTTCTAATGGAGTTAATCATTTAATGCTCATCCATGCACACGTGTCGTCAAATTTCTTCACGCCCACTGTCGGGTTTACTATTAAGCATTATTCAGATATTCCTTCAATTTAGTAGAACATTAATTCACTGAGTACAGACAATGTCCGTTAAGTGCCTTGTATCACCCACCAACCTCGCCCCAAGTCACCCGCCCACCTTACCCCACAGGTCCAGGAAATCCCCCAAAAAGAGACGACCCCATTCTACCCCCGGTCCCCATACGCGGCAGCGAAGGTCTACGCGTACTGGATTGTGGTGAACTACAGAGAAGCATACGGGATGCACGCGAGCAATGGGATCCTCTTCAACCACGAGAGCCCTCGACGAGGATTCAACTTCGTCACCAGGAAGATAACGAGGAGTGTCGCGAAGATTCACCTCGGACTGCAAGGTGATTTCCTTAGTGTTTCCCAATCTTTGTGCTTTATATACCAGTGTTCCCCAATCTTTATTGGTCGCGGATTACAAACCAGCCCAAGTCTTTGCCAACTTAAAAGTTTAATAACGACGGCCTTGTCATACAGAGTATGGTTGGTCGAATAAGAATGGGATGGACAAGGCATTATAGTTTCGTTGTGATGCGATTAATCAAAATTTATTAAAGCAGACTCAAATTAGCGACCTTTGGTTAAGAAACACAGCCCTATTCCGACCCAAAGTATAAAAATTAAAATCTACTGTCACATCAAAATAAGACAATATGTTTGTCATTGTCTCAACTCAGCTGGTAGGCTAATTAAGCAAGTTCTCAGGTTAAAGTAATAATATAGCTAGCAACTAATTTCCAACTAAAATTTATAAATCGTGTTATATATTCCTTAATCCCCACAAAGCCAGTGAACAAATTGTCACACCCGAATGTTAAATCTTCCAATGTGGCGTCTCGCACTGTGGTGTGTATGGAAAGCATGTGGTGGGATAATATATATATATGGAGTTTACAACTGTGTACGTGTTTGTTCAATTATTCCAGTGTTCCGCGTAACAGGATGTGACATGCTTAGTCGACCAACCATGACACACTTGGTCAGGTGACACACTAAATCGATCAACCATGACACATAAAGTATTTTGTTCTTCTGTTGGAAATATTAATCAGGGATTCTAACAAAAAACTTCATTATTTGCTCACATGGTGGCACTAGTGTTCCCAGCAAGGGTTGTAATATTATGATGTCACAGAATACATGACGCTGGGCAACCTGGACTCGAAGCGAGATTGGGGCCACGCGAGGGATTATGTGAAAGGGATGTGGATGATGATGCAACATGATGAGTAAGTTAACGCCCTCGTGTGGGTGGACGGTATAACATCTTGTGCTCGCAGACCCGGGGATTACGTGTTGTCGACGAACGAGACGCACAGCGTGCGGGAATTTGTGGAGGAAGCGTTCGGCCACGTCGGAGTCGCCATCGAGTGGCAGGGGAAGGGGGTCGACGAGGTAACCTTGTGCTCGCAGTCGAGGGTGGATAGTCGAACATGACTTTCATTTTCGATTCATTAGATACCACTGGGTTGGAGCAATGTAAAGTGGCTTGCTCAGGTGCATATTCATACACCTCATGCCCACAGTCGAGTTGCTGGAACTATTACAGTGTGTGGATGGTTGGTTCATTTATATCCTTGTGGATGGGAAGCCAGGCTTTATCCACGGGTATCGTAAGACACCTCATGCTCACAGTCGAGTTGCTGGAGCTATTACAGTGTGTGGATGGTTGGTTCATTTATATCCTCGTGGGTGGGAAGCCAGGCTTTATCCACGGGTATCGTAAGACACCTCATGTCCACAGTCGAGTTGCTGGAGCTATTACAGTGTGTAGATGGTTGGTTCATTTATATCCTCGTGGATGGGAAGCCAGGCTTTATCCACGGGTATCGTAAGACACCTCGTGCCCACAGTCAAGTTGCTGGAGCTATTACAGTGTGTGGATGGTTGGTTCATTTATATCATCTTGGGTGGGAAACCAAAGATTTATCCACGGGTATCACAAGATACCTCACGCCTACAGTCGAGCACAGTAATACTACATCTCGTGCTCATGGTCGAGTCGCTTGAGATATTACAGTGTGTAGATAATTAGACAGGACTTTCACTTTCGATGACTCATTAGATAGCACTGGGTTGGAGCAATGTCATACGGTTAAACATTATGACATCATCCACAAACATTATGACATCATCCACAAACATTATGACATCATCCACAAACATTATGACATCATCCACAAACATTATGACATCATCCACAAACATTATGACATCATCCACAAACGTTATGACATCATCCACAAACATTATGACATCATCCACAGATAGGAGTGGACAAGGCGACGGGCACGAAGCGTGTGATGATCAGCGAGCGATATTACCGACCAACTGAGGTGGAATTCCTGCTGGGGGATTACAGCAAGGCGCAGAAGGTGTTGGGTTGGAAACCCGACATTAAGTTCAACGAGCTGGTGAAAGAGATGGTCGACGCAGACATCTCGCTCATGAAGAAGAATTCGAACGCTTAGTTACCATGGGAACCGCAACGGTGTCCCCAACTGACATTTTGACCCCAGTATCGAAGCTTTTTGTCCGAACCCCTTTTTAACCCCCAGATTATTAGTCCCAGTATTTTGCACTTCTTGCGCAGTAGTAATATGTATATGGCGCTCCTACTGTACAACACATAGCATGGGCGACCATGGTTCTCTTATGCAGCAGTTTCTTCAAAAGTGCTCTTTTCTTCATTTTCGTGCTTCAATCTTCAAAACACAATTTTAGCATTTTTCTACAAAGCGTTGTGTTACATCACAATGGCCCCACACCCTGTATCTTCACGCGTGTACTTGTGTTGTGCTTTTTTTGATTGTGATGTCATACTTAGTTTTCCACTTTACCATGTACCAGAGCTTTGTCGTAGTTATTCCAATAAACCCATATTATTCCAACCACTTGGTGCTGCTAATGAGGCGGTTTGTCGAATAATAAAATGGGAACAGTGGCCGAATGGTTAACGCCATCGATATATATTTATAAAACAGTTTTTGGGCCGAGTCTATCATAGGTTGAAAACCTTGGGCTATCTTAACCTTGGCACCAATAGCTTATTGTCTGGCCGATTAGCGTGTTTGGTTAGCAAACCACGTTTCAGCCAAAAGGTTGCAGGTCGATTGTGTCAACAAGGCACTTTGGCCTGTCACTGTTAAGTCGGTTGTGTAATGGAATGCACTTAATGGATATTGACTGAACCCAGTGGAATAAAGATTTCTATTGAAACTGATGTAAATGCCTCAGGTGATATAATAAACAACCCCTCCTATTCACCTGTGAAAACTGAATAATCGTTGCAATACAAACGAAGCAACAGGGCAGTAAGCATATAGATCTTTACTAAATTAAAATACACACAGTGCAATATATGGATGTGTACGAAGTGTGGACGCCCGCAGTCAGTGTTATAACATGATGATGATGATATATAGGTAGTTCACGTGGACTGCAGGAATATAAAATCTCAATTGCTGGTCTGACGCTGCAAGTTCAGTGGTGGGGTTTCTTACACAGCAGTGTTGCACAAGTTGCGCGTAGAAAATATTTGGCAGCACTGCTATAAGCCGACCCATTTGTCCATTATGACATCATCATATGATTTGTCTTTGATGCATTTCTCCATTGTTTCAATGATTGTGGGAAGTCTGGGGGGGGAAATGGAAACTTGGGATCAAATGATGAAACCGCAACGTTTATGTTACTAGCCCAACCTATTTAAGATAATTGTGTCTTCTGCAGATGATTTTATATTTGTTGTGCCATTTGGCTTGGGCAAGGCACTTATCAGACATTACCTGAACCCAGCAGATTAATGGGTTCTACAAAATTAAAGGAATGTGTCTATCATACACAACACACTACAATAGCTCCGGTAACCCGACGTGGGCGCGAGGTGATCTGACGATTGCCCATGTGTTAACCCCCTTGGTTTTCCCATTCACAGGGATAAACATAAATATCCCATTCTTTATAATGATTAATTGTTTAAACATTTATCACCGAGCAGACACATCTCACAATATTATGGGAAAGACTTATGACCAGATGGCGTTAGTAGTTACCAACCTGGTCCAGCATCGACACCAAGTGCAACCCACAGCAATAATTACAAATTAAACGCAAATTGCCTGTTTAATTCCACTTTAATTTGCAATTTCCACCAACACTCTATGGGTCAGATGTGCATCACACTCCCTACAAACCCAGCTACTCAAGCAGAACATATCGAATTCATTTGGGGTGAAATGGGGGATTCCCCTGAGCACCCACCTTACATCGATGGCGTTGAAATGGGGTGGGTGGAGCACCGGGGTAATGGGGTCCGCCGACAGAATGCTTTCCAACAATTGGGTGAGTACCCCGTTCTTCAGCTGCTGCAGTTTCTCCCATGTTGATCTCCTTAATCTGGGGGGGGGAGGGGGATTTATGTAATTGATCACTGTGTATTGGGTTGTATTTTATTCGCAAAGATATTAAAAAAAAAATAAAACATTTCTGTACGGATATATTGCACTTTAAGAGGACTTATGAGGGAGGGGCCATAAGGGGTGAGGGTCATGGGGTGGGGGTTATGAGGGGGGTTATGTGGGGGTTATAAGGGCACCGGGAAGGTTGGGTGGGTGATGAAGCAGGGTGAAATGAACCACACATTAGTGATACTCACATGCAGCATTGCTTGAGGGGAGCCAATATACTCGGTTCATGGTGGTGGGGATTCCCGAAGCTGAGGGGGGGTTAAGGGGTAATCATGTCTTCTCTATGAAGGGGAAATCCAAGGGGGTTAACACACGGGCAATCGTCAGATCACCTCGCGCCCATCGTCGGGTTACCGGAGCTATTGCAGTGTGTTGTATATGATACACAGTTCTTCAATTTGGTAGAATCCATTAATCCGCTGGGTCCAGGCAATGTCCAAGTGCCTTGCCCAAGGACACAACCGACTAACTAGGAGCTAGTTTCAAACTTACAACTCTTTTAGCTAAAAGTCGACATTCTAACGTCTGATCATCAGTTTACATTGTTCCAGCCAGCGGTGGTTACATGAAACTAACATTATGTCGACAAAACATCCACTAATCCCCCGTTTCCTGCCTTAAACACTTCCTGTAGACAATAGCACCATGCATCATAGGATTGTTAATTCAAATTAGCCCTGTAGGCATTTCAGTTAACATTTTATCTTAGGTAATCCCAAAAACTGGACTTGGGTATAATATACCAAGTACCAACCAACATTCCTGAAAATTGGTGGGGTACAATATACCAACCAACATTCCTGAAAATTGGTTGGGTACAATACGCCAACCAACAATCCTGAAAGTGGGTTGGGTACAATACACCAACCAACATTCCTGAAAGTGGATTGGGTACAATACGCGAACAATAGAGACCTTTTAGCATTGTCCATCATAATGAGCATTGTGTCCATGGATTTGTTCTTGAAGATCTCGTAATGGTGGCGATCGGCGTTGCCGATGAGGTAGTCAAACACCGCGGCATCTGCCACGTCTAGGAGCCGCGTGCCGCGGTCGTATGGCGCTTGCCGCTTGACCACATCGTTGCAGTATCGTCCATCGTTCTCCCATCTTGCTTTCCTCCCGTCCACATATGTGCGCTGCCGAGTGATGACTCATCACATTATCATTACGATGACTCGACATCGCCATGACAACCCACCTGGTATGGATGACGCTGCTTCTGGAATGCCGACCACTTGGGGGGGAGCCAGAGCGTGACGGAGCCCTCCATCAGCCCTCCCTCCCCACACGCCATGTTGCGCTCGTTGCAATATAAACACACCCCGAAGTAACAAGTATTCCCATCTGAGGGGAATTACCTGGGTTACGAGGGTGAGGATTATTACAGAACAATCACCTTTCTCCCGGAAAGTATCGAGCAGCCTCCTAGTGGCGACCGGGATGATCTCGGACTTGAGGTCGATGACGCGACCCACCACTAGGGGGGACCGCCGTAGATCGAGCACACGGTCAAGATGGAAAGCGGCGATCTCAGCGTTGTGTCGGTCGTATCCGTCGTACGGTTTCCCCTCGATCACGTGGTCACGGGAATATCTGGATGGGAATGAAACCCACACGGTGGCGCATTAATGAACGACTCCAAGGATGAGCTTGGTGGGTTAGTGCGGCAGCTTTCAGCCAGGGGTTTCAGGGTCGAAACTGGGCGGAACCTCACGGTCGCTTTCTTGGGCAAAGCATTTAAAGGACATTGCCTGAACCCAGCAGATTAATGGGTTCTACCAAATTGAAGGAACATGTCTATCATACACAACACACTGCAATAGCTCCGGTAACCTGACGATGGACGCGAGGTGATCTGACGATTGCATGTGTGGAAACCCCCTTGGTTTCCCCACCCACAGGGATAAACATTAATTCGCTGTTCTACCCACCGCTTCTGTTTAAACACGACCTTCTGACCCCCAACGAGCTCCAACATCAGTTTGATCTGAGTTCCCTTCGGCAGCGCATCAGCCTTTACTATCCGAGCTGACGCCATGGCTTTCAATATGGCCGCCATCTCTGGGTGCTGGTGGGGGTAAATCTGCCGCTCGGTCACCCAGCTCTCTGCTGTCTGTGGGGGAATCATACAAACTATTTGGGAGGAAAGAAATGTGAAATCGAAATGAACTCGATCCAATGGTATGTCAACCATGTTGACAGAGGAATAAAATGTTCCCAACAGGTTAGTCAGGAAAGGATATGGCAAACGGTCTTAACTCAAAAGGGTCCTTAGCGATCAAAGAAAAATTTGAAAAATAAGGAAAAACCAACCAATGTTATAAAATAAACAAATTAATTATCATAGAAATAATATAACCACCATAGAAACCTTAAACAGCTTCTTCAGATCAGTGATATCTGCCGATCTTAGGTCAAGTTGTAGTCGATCCAGTTCGCTTTGAATGAATTCATTTTGTTGGCTGTTTCTTTTGTCAGGGGATTCCCCCAAATTGATAGGTTTATCAATGACATCATCGACGGCTTGTTTCAATTCGGGGACTTCGGGTTGAATGGCTTCCTCTGCTTGCCTATGGAAATAGGTTTTTCATTAGATACACGAAACAACCATCCACACAACTGTAATAGCTGCAGCTACTCGACTTTGGGCACGAGGTGTCTTACGATACCAGTGGATAAAGCCTGGCTTCCCACCCACGAGGTTATATATGAACCAACCATCCACACACTGTAATAACTTCAACAACTCGACTGTGAGCATGAGGTGTCTTACGATACCAGTGGATAAACCTGACTTCCCACCCACGAGGATAAAAATGAACCAACCATCCACACACTGTATTAGCTCCAGCAACTCGACTGCGAGCACGAGGTGTCTTACGATACCCATGGATAAAGCCTGGCTTCCCACCCACGAGGATATAAATAAACCAATGTTTCAAAGCAACTAATCAACCAAACCTTAAATTTTTCAAAATAGTTTCTTCATCTGCAGTGAAGTTACGAAGTGCTTTATACACCGTGATCCACACAACGACACTTGTGATGCCGATAATAATCCTTTGTTTCAATTTCATTGTTCCAACAATGTAACAGCTCTCTTGCCTGGAGCTACTTGTATTAGCATAAATAATTTAATAAAATTAAAATTTTATCAATGATTCCATTATAAACAAGGAGTTTGGTGTAAGAACTGTCTAGTTATTGTGGGGGGTGGGAAAAGTGATGTAATACAATTTTTATTTTTTGTTTCTTTCGCTTACTAAACTTCATAATTACAAAAGCCATTATATTAATGTTAGGATTGGGGTTAAAGTTAGTTATGGGTTGAGATTAGTGTTTGCGACAGGGTTAAAATTACTTTCCATAGCAATCTAAGTGATCCAAGCGCTCCTGTAGTATTTAGAGGGCACCCTAAGGGTTGTGGTGAAGCATTCTTAACAATTTATGTATAAATTTACCAACTTCTAAGTCATAGATGTCATTTAACTTTAGTAGGTAAAGTTTGTGATGTTGCCCAACCAAATATGTGCAACCCAGGTTTCTATTCACAAAAAGATTATTATACTTTTCATCAACTGTGTCGCATACATTTTGACTATTCCTGTCAGTTTTATTAACATATGACGTAGTGGGTTTGTCATAATTGACCCAAAAATTCGGGTAGGAAACTAAACAAACCATCTGTACTGAATGTTATACTTTAAAGTTAAAATTCGTTAGTTACTAATGCCACAAATACGTAAAAGTCCCCAAAGTGAGATTACACATGTTATATGTAGTGACACCTAGTGTCAGCATACAATTTACTTTATTTATTTTTCCTTATTACCAAAAAAATCTCATTACAGAAACAGGAAAGGAC
>CH001932.1:0-35472 GCA_000149265.1 Ciona savignyi
GACAGAAAAATGGAACGGGTCCATTTCTGTAATTAAAATATTTCTGTCGTTGAAAACGGTGACAGAATAGGGAACGGGTCCATTTCTGTAAATTAGGACATTTCTGTCGTTGAAAACGACCACAAAAAAAGAACGGGTTCATTTCTGTAAATTAGAACATTTCTGACGTTGAAAACGGTGACAGAAAAAAGAACGGGTTCATTTCTGTAAATTAAAACATTTCTGTCGTTAAAAACGGTGACAGAATAGGGAACGGGTCCATTTCTGTAAATTAGGACATTTCTTTCGTTGAAAACGACCACAGAAAAAAGAACGGGTTCATTTCTGTAAATTAGAACATTTCTGTCGTTGAAAACGGTGACAGAAAAAAGAACGGGTTCATTTCTGTAAATTAGGACATTTCTGTCGTTGAAAACGACCACAGAAAAAAGAACGGGTTCCTTTCTGTAAATTAGAACATTTCTGTCGTTGAAAACGGTGACAGAAAAAAGAAAGGGTCCATTTCTGTAAATTAGGACATTTCTGTCGTTGAAAACGACCACAGAAAAAAGAACGGGTTCATTTCTGTAAATTAGGACATTTCTGTCGTTGAAAACGACCACAGAAAAAAGAACGGGTTCATTTCTGTAAATTAGAACATTTCTGTCGTTTAAAACGGTGACAGAAAAGAGAATCGGTTAATTTCCGTAAATTTGGGACATTTCCGTCGTTAATATTTCAACCCAGTACAGGTTTGCATGTATTTCCGTATTTCTGTTTTCCGTATTTCTCTTCTGTATTTCTGTAAATTAGAAATGGATTTTTTCTGTAATTCTGTATTTCTGTAATTTCTGTAAATTAGTATCAAATTTCTGTCATTTCTGTAATTCTGTTTTCTGTAAATTAGTTGTGCCCACCGGCTACATTAATCAGCAGCACAGCGTGGTGGGATGACACACAATATCACAGACAGGACAAAGTATTTTTGTGACCAACATAAACGAGATGGGGTATATAATAATATAAACCTAACCCCTCCCGAGTCCTGATATACCCCATCCCACTTATGTTAGTGACGAAAATAAACGTTTAGAGAGCATTTTATTATCCTTTGCGTGCATATGCCATGTTTTCCGTACTGTACTATAACATTCCCAAAAACAGATACGGTTTAAAAAATGTCCTGAATGTATAACGACTTACCTTTCCTACTATAATTCCAACTGTAGGTTTTCCAGTTTTTACGACTGTGTTAAAATATTGTGATAAACTACTGTCTACATTAATTGTTTTACCCATTTTAGACAAATTCGAATCAACAAATGCAACAAAGTTTCTTCCACTGGTAAACAACGTTGTTTACATGCATTAACCACAGTCGCAGAGGTAGATTAAATATACACATATACATGTATAGTTTAGTGATTTTGTTTGAGTTTTATGGCCGTATATATTCTTAAACAGTTTTATTTTGCATGATGTGCTATAACGACTGTTGTTTTGTCATTATCTCCGCTTGCTTTTTGCTGCAGTATGTGTTCTTTTAATTAATGTTTTATCCGAGCGAAAAAGAAATAAATAAACTTTCACGAACCTGGTAAGTGCGTGTTAAATAAAGCGTGAAACATAGAAACTTTACAAAAATTTGGTCGATTAAGAAAATATTAATTACTATATAAAATAGAATAGATTATAGATGAAAATGGTACCATTGCAGTAAATTTGTGTAAATGACATAAAAATAACCGAAAGAAAAAAATCGAGCTTTAATAATAATGCCGATGGAAGAAGACGGAAAATATGGGCCCGACATCTCCAGCAACCAGTGGGCGCAAGGAGGTTTGATAACGACCATGTAAGATGTAACATCGACTGTCTTTCTACTGCCTGGATTACCAATGGCAATCATGTCCAAGTATTCAATATCGCCAACTTACGTCTAATTTAAAAATACTGTTAAATTAAGATATATGATGTTTAACTTAAAGTTAACTAAAAAAGTAACTAGTGTGTGTAAAAGTCTTACATTTGCAATTATTTTAAACAAATTCGTATTAACAAGTAGTTTGTATATAACGTCCCCAGTAAGATGATTTTTGGTAAATATTAACCATGACGGTTACGGTGTTGGTTTTCTTTGGGGCTTTTTTGTTCTTTAATCAGTTCCTCATACGACATTCGTTGGTTTAGAGCGAAATGTATTGTAGCTCCAAATAATTTGCTTCTATTCCACTTGAACTTTTCAAAGCCATTGAACATATAGACAGTTTATTTATTGTTTTTAAAATAGAGAATTTACAACAAAGAAATTGTGTAAATCATTTTCGCTTATCTAATATGCAAATGAGGTTAGAATGAGTGCACCTAGGAGAACGGAAGGTGTATATTTTGATGAGGAAGACAGCTCTCCTGAGAATGTTGGTCAAATTGAAGTTTACGAAGGGAATTATAAAACCGGAATTGCTCTAATCATCAACAACGAAACTTTCACAGGTTAGTAGGTTTCTGACGTCATCAATGTACGGGGTCGGGCACAGTATCCACCTCAGACTAGTGTGGCTTAAACTGACACATTTACGTGAAAACTTTAACAGCCTAAAGTATTTAAATCTAGTTCAAACAACAATTATAAAATGGTTAAACACAAAGACAAGCAACCGTCGTTAAAGCAGGTCGTTATGTCGTTAAACCACAAGATTAAACATTGTTCTATAGATAAGCCTAAATACAGGCCAAGCGTTACTGCCAAACCTAATAAAATCACTAAAATACGAACAAAATGTAGTGAAGTGTAACTTACAACACTAAAGTATTAAGGGAATGTGTGTTCTTGTTTAATGCCATAGTTTGCTGGCAGTCGATATTTTCTTCCAACTTTACAATATTGCGTCACAGATGAACGCTTGAGCGATATGCCGGGTTCAAAAGACGAAGCCATGCTGTTTAGCAATGTGTTGAAAAACCTTGGTTTCAAAGTCGATTTGAGCCACAATTTAAATGTGGGAGAGATGATTGAAGTTAGTATAACACAGAAGTCGGCAACCTTTTGCACTTTTTTAAGCAATATTCCACAAAATAAAAATCACTGGGGAGTCGAAAAACTAATAATATTTCGCAAAAAATGGAAAACAATACTGTGTGAGATAAAGACGCGAGTGTTCTTGTGCTTGTTTTACTTATGCAAACTTATTAAGCGCTCGCTACAATATAAATAATAAGAGCTGCATTAAAAGGATGAAAGAGCCGCAGGTTGCCGACCCCTGGTATAACTGGTTTTAAAAATCGTCATGGTGTTTACGGATATTTTTGTGATTTTTCTCACGATACTCATGCTCACTGTCGGGTTGCCGAAGCGACTGCAAGGTGTGGAACTTAATGTTGGTCGATCTGAAGATTGCCCATGCGATAACACTCCTTGCACTAACCCATTCACGGGAAATAATCACGGTAGACAGTGTTACCGATTGGTAAGAGCGATCAATTTATGCCGAGTCAATCATAGGTTGAAACTGATCCCAGTAAAAAAAATAAAAAAAAATAACATAATCCGTATTAACCTACACTTATTGTCTGTTAGGCTGTAAAATCGTGTATCGAAGACATACCAACGGATTGCTGGTGCTTTATATGCGTGGTTCTATCCCACGGAACCCGCGAGGGTCGAATTTATGCGACTGATGATCATTTAGGAATACAGGAATCGCTGATTAAACCTTTCCGGGAAACACCCAAGTTACACGGCATCCCTAAAATCTTCATAATAGAGGTTTGTATATGATTGTGTATTAACTGTAGGACGGCATATATAGATTGTTACGGTGACGCAATAGGGCGTGGCATAGATTATACGGGAGAAGTTGTGTGGAATCGGGTTTGGTTTACTCCGAGAGAACCTTTTTCGTTTTTTGAGGACGATACCAGAATCTGTTCGACGACAATCTCTTTTTTCTTTTCTTTGAAAACAAATTCTCTCTTTTTAAACTGTACAGCACCATCTGGCTCTGCAGCAAAAAGAAAAAAGGAATTGTCATCATTGAAAAAAGGCCGAAACCTGGTTTCATTAATGGTTCTTCGAGTAGACCAAAATCGATACCATATAGCTTCTACCACCTCGTACTGGCAATCAAGGGAATCGGAACTATTGTAGTGGATTTTACTACTTGTTATTGGGCGACACTAAAAAAGGAAAGGAGGGAAACTGCTCGCATAACCGATGGAACCAAAATCCAAATCAGCCTCAAAGCTAAACTCAACCCCAGAACTGACCCTAACTTTACCCCCGCCCTCCGTTAAGTGTCCCAATAACACAACCCACTAATCCAGAGACTGGTTTCAACCTATAACCAGTAAGCTTAAATATAACGCACTAACCGATACATCGTCCGGTTATGCCTATATGGGCCTCGCATTTACCAGGCATGTCGGGGAAATACGTTAGACGAAGCAGTATCTGTTGCTCGGTCAGGACCACGCTTTCCCCAGTCAACGACGATACCGAGAAGTGCTGACGTGTTGGAGTGTTACCCTTGTGCTGATGGTGAGCTACAAGTGGATGTTTCTCCAGTTAACGCAGTGTGTTGTATAATTGAGACATTCCTTTACTTTAGTTATGTATAGTTAAGACGTTTCCTTAATTTGGTAGAACCCATTAATCCGCTGGGTTCAGGAAATGTCGGTTAAGTGCCTTGCCCAAGAACACAACCGACTAGCGACCAGCTTTGAACGCACTACCACACTAACTGGTAGGACGTATCTAAAAGCAACAACCCTGTAGCACACCGTACGTTTAAAACACTGGCAACGTAAAGGTAACAAATATACAAATAAGATGTTTGACAAGAAAGTCGTTAAACAGTTTCGCGCTGGTATTATTACTCGGCTATATTTCTTATACTCGGCTATTGCTTCCATTGTTTTGTTAAAAAAGAAGAGACATGTCAAAGGTACAAAAACTAGCAATTCTTAAAGTTAGTTACACTTTAACCCGTATTTATACCTGTGGCTGTAACAAAATCTTTGAATTTATCACAGGAAGTTCAGCATGGTTCGGAAATTTCCTTCAAACTTTCGAGACCGTGTTGCAGAAATACGTCATACACAGAGGTAATCAGCTTGAAAAAGTATCTCAGCGGTATATAATACATTGACACTTAAATGATTCAACATTGTTATACAGTATTTAACAAAATTTAATTTATTTCATACACGTCTGTTGTTTTAAGATAGGATAGGTTATTCATATTTATCCCCGTGTATGAGAAAACCAAGGGGGTTATCACACGGGCAATCGTCAGATCACCTCGCGTCCACCGTCGGCTTACCGAAGCTATTGCAGTGTGTTGTATATGATACACGTTCCTTCAATTTGGTAGAACCCATTGATCCGCTGGCTCGGGCAATGTGCCCAAGGACACAACCGACTAGCTGGCGACCAGTTTTGCACCTGCAACCCTTCGATTGAAAGACAACGCAATTAACCGCTCGACCAACCGGCTGGTTTTATGACGTAACTGCGTAGTTTATTACCAACCTTACCACACAGACCCACGCGAAAGGGAATACCACGTTCTAGAACTACTCACAATGGTTAACAATGAGGTTTCGAAAAAGAAAGTAACTGTGACGGCTGAAAGGACGACTATAGACGCGAAACAAATGCCTGCCCCCATAACCACACTTACAAAGCTTCTTTATTTTAAACCACGGGTGCGTAACGTTATTCTATACTTTTTATTTATATTATATTCTAATATAATCCAGTATATTTACGTTAAGTTGTTAAAATGAATAACGTACCTAGGATAGAATATACATGTTTTATGTAAATGGAAAAACACAGAGGCGTATCACACGGGCAATCGTCAGATCACCTCGCGCCAATCGTCGGGTTACCGGAGCTATTGCAGTTTTCTGTATGACTTTCTTCAGTTTTAGTATAAACAATTAATCCCATGGGTTCATGCAATATACGCTGCCTTGTCCGAAGACACAGATCGACTAGCCAGAGGGGGCTTTCAAACAAATAACCTTTTAACTGTCTAAAGAATCTATTGACGCCTTTGCCGACTAAGCAATTTGGTCCAGGATAGTTTTGACCCATATGTTTTAAGTATAGGTACTTCACCAAAATAAGAAATTTGGCTTCAAAGACTGCACCCTCCTATGCATTGGCGGAGATTCAACAAGGTCCGATGTTATCAAGTTTGATACAACGCAAACTACATGGGAGCACACATCGGTAAGCTTTATCCCAATCATTACAATTTTGATTAAAAAAGTATTTATATCTTTAGCAGTCACGGTGATTAATAGACAACGTTTAGTGTATGCAGGTTCTTTGATAGCATTATCATGTTTATGGCTTTGTTTTTGTTACTTTTCCGGGGTTCAGGCATTGTTAACTTAATCCCTTGCCCATGGTCACCAACGACTAGCAAGCGATCAGTTTTAAACCTACAACCCTTAGGCATGAGGGCAATGTACTAACCCGCACCAAGTTTTTTGGTTAGATTGGGGGTTGGCTTGTTGTCTTCTGGTAAAGCTTCATGTTTAAACCGACGAATCTCCTGTCAAATATACTGGCAATTTATTTTTATGGCAGATTCGTCTTCAAAATGCTCGTGACGGTTGCTGCGCTGGTGTGATAGGCGGTACCGTGTACGTATGTGGTGGAGACACGACTGGCGAAACGACCGAAGGTGTACCAACCGCATCTGTGGAGAGCTTTGCACTCGACACAACACCAGAACCTGAATTAAATCAATCTTATGACCAAGACCATTGCCCTCCAATGATCACTAAAAGATGTATGGCAGCAGTGGTGGTTTACAATGGTAAGTGAAATAGAATGTGATATTCAAGTTTTATCCCCGTGAATGGGAAAACGCAATGGACGTTTAACACCCGGATCAAGCATTAGTAGAACTGTGCACTTAAAGCTTACATATTGGACTCTGTGTTAAATTGGGTATTTTCGATTACATCTGGTACAGGATGTGATATTTGTCCATATCTACGCGGGTAAGACAAGTATAGGCGTTTGTTATCACACGGGCAATCATACTGACCCTTGAGTTACAAGAGCTATTGCAGTGTATCGTACACCATGGAAAGATTCCTGCTATTTTTGTTCAGTTTATTAAAATACTTGTTGCAAGTGGAGCCCACTAAAGAGCTTTGCCCATTATCACAATCAACTAGTTACATAAATGAGCGAATTGACTCTAGCATTTTATCCTTACTTTTCCTCTAGTTTTTGTTTATAACACAGAAAGTCTTATTATAAGTGGAGGTTTTGATGAAAATCACATCACATTAGCCACTGTTGAGTCATACTCACCGTTGTCGCAATCAACCAATCACACGTGGAGGTTACTACCAAGTTTGAACCACAGAAGATACGGCCATTCCATGGTTGTATGCCAAGGTTTGCTTAAAATATGTATTTAGGATAGAATAGGAAATTCATGTTTATCCCCGTGAATGGGAAACCCAATGGGGTTATCACACGGGAAGTCGTCAGGTCACCTCGCGACCATCGTCGGGTTACCGGGGCTATTGCAGTGTGTTGTGTATGATTCACACGTTTCTTCAATTTAGTAGAACTCATTAATCCGCTGGGTTCAGTCAATGTCCGTAAAGTGCCTTGCCCAATGACACAATCGATTAGCTAGCGACCAGTTTCGAATCTGCAACCTTTTGGTTAAAAGGCGACGCACTAAACTGCCAGACTAACCGGTAGGACATATTATATTATTACTTGTTAATTGACTGTCAAAATACACATATTTTTCTTAATTGGTTGTTTTGTTATAATATAACACCTAAAATTATTTTTAATAAGTTCACTACAAACTTTATACCAAAGCAAACATAGCACCAAATTAAATTAAATATAAATGGGGAATACCGTTACTTTATTTATTTTATGTGGCCTGTTGTTTAAGCTAGGTGTCACATAAGGGCTTTGTTTTTCCTTGTGGTTAAACCTATAGTCTAAACTCTGGCCTACACAGACCAGTAGTTTTCAAACCTTGTTACAAAGCAGGTCTCTCAAATTACTTGATTTTTCGCGGTGCAATATAAACTGTAATAATCCTACACTGTTAAAAGTATAATAAATATTATTAAATTAATAAAACAAACCTTCCTTCTGCTAGCTGCTGATCTAAGTGAACAATTTTAAATTTTACACCGATTATCACGAACGAAAATTTGGCATAGTGACGTAATACACAACACAAACACAAAGCGTCACTGTGCTTAGTTTTTCTTCATAATGAGCAGTGTTAATTTGTTTACTTATATACCTGGTAATAAAAAGAGCAATCTTTTAAATCTTAGTAGCGGAATAAAACATTGATTAGAAATATTTAAACAACAGTTTTGCAAATCGCTAGTAGTCGGTGAATCCCACCTTAAATTCCAATATTGTAGACCAGTGCTTCTCAAATGGTGCGCCACAGGGGTTACTCAGGTGCGCCACACTTGAATTTACGACAGAGTGTGCATAGATCATAAACTACTAAATGGTTAGTGTCTAGTTTGTTCGTTTCCATTGTAACTACAGTTCTACATTAACTTTCGAAAAGCAAGAGCGCCCAAAAAACAGTAATTTCGTTATGTGAAAAATTCGGTGATGAAATTATTTGAATTAAACTTTTAATTTCCATATTTTTCCTTAATTGTTTGAGTATTTAGCATATTGTTTTGACTCCCCGTGCAAAGTGCGCCCGTTCGTTTCTTAATTCGTCTCGGGTGCGCCACGAGGTTAAAAAGAACGAGAACCACTGTTGTAGACTAATACAACTGAAATTAAAAAAAAAAGAATCACCCAAAAATAACATAATTACAAATAAGCCAAACGGCTGTGTGGTCGAATGATTGAATTCACTGATTTATATACCGCAAAAAAGATATTAGTAAAGAGTCTATCATAGGATTGAAACTTACCCTGGTAAAAAGCATAAACAAAAATTCGACTATAGGTTTAAAGTCCAGTTAAATTCAAATAAGCCGAATCAACCGAAATTCGTTCCAGGTTGTCTATATGTTATTGGTGGGCATGATGGAGTTCGACCTATCTACACAGTGGAGCGCCTGAGTCTTGTCAGCTTTATGTGGGAGAGAGTGGCCGATATGAGTAGTCGCAGGGCATTCCTAACAGCAGCAGTTTTGGACGATTCCATCTTTGCAATATGTAAGTAGGCAAGCAATGTTTATGTAATGTATGTTTCTGGTTATTATACCAATTATGGAGTGGCAAGACAAATATTGTATTAAAAATTGGGTTTTAATGATTTCTATTAAAAAGAGTACAGATTCGGTGACTCATTTTACCCTTTGGTAAAAGACAACGATTATTACAACATTGACGGTAGTCACCTAGTGCCCAAAGTCGGGTTGCTCGATCTATCTTATTTAATCATATCATTTATAAGCAATCCATCACTGGATGTGCCTTGCTGAAGGACACACTATAAATCATACCGGAACCAAGAAACCACTGAACTGGACATGCATTCTTAACTTTTATATCAAGGGGTTGAAACGTGGTCGGTGGTATGCTAATGCCGCTACAAGGTAGTTATACCGAGTTGATTGTTTAACATTTAATTTTGAGGGCAAAATATTGCCGTGTGTGTTAACCCCCCTGGTTTTCCCATTCACGGGGATAAACATAAATATTTTATCAAGATCATTCCTAATGATAAATAAATAATTAAAAAATTCAATCAACTTCTACTCAAGGTGGCACTGCTGATGACGACATTTCCTTAAACACTGTGGAGTGTTATGACGTAACAAATGACGCATGGTTCGACGTCAGCGATACACGAATGCAACGAAGCTGTTGTTCATCCGCTGTAATGCACGGGAATATTTACCTACTTGGGGGGTAATTAGATTGTTCGTGTTTTATCTCAGTTGATTAGTAAACAGGGTTTATCACACAGATAATATAGTCGGATAACCTCGCGCCCAGCGTCGGGTTACCGGAGCTATTGCAGTGTGTTGTATATGATAGACACGTTACTTCAATTTGGTAGAACCCATTAATCCACCGAGTTCAGGCAATGTCCGTTAAGTGCCTTGCCCAAGGACACAACCGACTAACTTCTAGTTTCGATCCAACAATTTATTTAGTAGGAAAACAAACGCTCTGACCGACTAAGCCTCCCAGATAACCTTTCAACCGCACTCAAGGTGTAAATACTAATTTATCATTTACAGTTTAGTTGGCTCGACTAATATCTGTATTAAGATATGGTCAGATAGTTATCGGTTTAGTTTTTAACTTGAAACCTTTACTATGACCCTGATAAGCATCTTTAAATAAAACTCAGAATGTGTATCTGTTTAGGGAAACCACCAGTAAGAGACTCACTGTAGAAGTCTACTGCAGCAAAACAAATGAATGGAATATACTGTGCAAAACAAAGAAATTCAATATCAAGCGATCGGCTTTAGTTGCAATATGATCCCTAGTCATATGGTCCAATAGTTGAATTAATGTCAAGTATTTAATGCATTTATATTGACACATTTCATTCCACTGCGAAAACTATCTTTTCAATTAGAAGTAATATTGACTGTGATGTAGGATATGGCATCAACCTTGTTTATCACTGTTGGTACAAATACGTAAGGAAGTGTTACCACACGGGCAATCGTCAGATCTCCTCCTGCCCACCCTTGGGTTACCAGAGCTATTGCAGTGCGTTGTGTATGATTCACACATTCCTTCAATTTGGTAGAACCCATTAAATCGGTGGGTTCAGGCAATGTCTCTTCTGGTGCTACAGGAGCATATCCACACGAGGAATCGTCAGATCACGACGGGTTACCGGAGCTATTGTAGTGAGTTGTGTATGATTCACACGTTCCTTCAACTTCAAACCCAATAATCCACTGCGACATATTCTGGATGACGTACTAGTAGACATAACCTAGGCTACCAGTCAGTAGTCGGTTTCGATCACTCAACCTTTCGGCTGACCAGTGATGCTTTAACCGCTAAGCTGCGGACAAGACTTATAGGAAATTGTATAAAACTGTTTAAAACTTTCAGAATCTCTTGTATTTCTAAGTTTAAAATACTATTCAAATAAATCTGGTTCTGGCGTCAAATTGCTGCTGACTTATTGACGAGACCAAATAAACAAAATAAACTTAACTTTAAATCGAGGGCACTGCGACCTTATACTTTACAAACTATAAGAAGCATTCGTGGTTTGCCTGATATTTTTGATATAAATAGGATATTCTCGATTCGAGTTTAACATCTAAGTTATTATTTGGTTAAACTTAGATGTTTTCTCAAAATAGTTTATTGACATATTAAAGACAGTAAGAAACAAAACAGTAAGAATATGGAACACAGTAAAAGTGAACGATTAAATAGAATCATATAAGAATAAAGAAATTAAATAGAAATTGCAAGAAATCTCTAATAAACGAATCCACTTAAAAACAGAAACGATTTACAAAGTTCAGGTTTGGTAACCAACTTTTTAGCAACGATAAACGCTAAAATGAGAAAAATAGATAAAACTGGTCACTAAAATGAATATTGGGTTTATAGGATTGGAGTTAATTAGAGTTAATCTCAGTTTTGCCGTTGGTATAATTGTTCGGTTGAAGTTTGCTGTGTTTAAGTGAACAATCTTCCCGTGCTCCCACTTTACCTCTGCTCTTGGTCTACTGTGCAATAAATATCTTTGGTAGGAAGCTGACCAATCAACTGGGTTCAGGAGCGCTTTCGTAACCCAATATGAACGAATCTGCCGCGTACAGCTGTTCTATTCTCTTCTTCACATTAATATCTATATTGTCCATACATTCCGATATTGTATCTTTATCTGTCTCTGCGTGTTGTGATTCATCCAACCGAATTTGTTGATTTTCGTCGTCGTTTCGTTGGATGAACTTAAGTAACCTGTTCGACTCTACCGTCAACTTCTGGAAGTCAATGACGTAATCGTACGTCATTGAACATGGGCTGCACAAATCCACTTGGGGTCGCCAATGCACATCGAGTTGATACGGATATTTTCTATCAGCTGCTGATGCCACGAATCTGTGAAGAAATAAATGATAAAAAGATGGATTGTGTGGCCGCGAAAGGTATTTTTAGCGAGGATAAGTTTCGAACCCATTATAAGCTTGTCTCCAAAACTTAAAAATGTTGTAAAATTGGTATGTGTATTGGTGGCGTTAACGATATTGCTATACGGTTGTATAATCGACTATTCGTTGATTATTGCTTTCTAAATATTCCATACGTTAGATGTCGCACGTGGGTCGTTATATTTGGAACAGGTTATTCAAAATTGATGAACGGTCGTGAGGTCGAAAGGTTAAAGCGACCGATACATATACCGACTTATATACAAAAAACGGTGTAGGTTACAAGCACAGCATGGGTTTAAAACCTATTTCCCCCAGAAGAAATAAATAAATTATTCAATATTGATGAACGGTGGTGTTAGGGATGCACAAACTAGAATATCGAATCTTCCGGATTCGAATCCCGTAGGATTCGAATCCAAATATTACGTTTATTTCGAATATTTGGATTCGAAATAATATACATTGCACATTAGGAAACTATAATTGCATGGAGTTCCTTTTTATTTCCATTGTACATATTGCAACAGCGTTGATTACAACGGATATTATAAGCATGGGCGCAGACTTCCGCGGTTGCGCCGCAATGTCTGTTTTATAATAACGCAAAAAATTCCCTGCGCATTTAAATAATTATCACATTAAATCGTCTAACCGCAGCGCCGCTTTTCCAGCGGTGTTTATTGCTTTGATCGGCGGTTTGACCTAGGGTTACGTTGACCTAGATTCAATACAGGACCACTGACGCACTCCCGTTTTTCCCCATGTTCTTTCCATTACTAAGTATTAGCTAGAGAGAACAGTAGGCTAACATCGGTTAACGGTTAACGTTTTTTTTCTTTGATCAGTTAACCGTTATAAGAATCTGGGTTCTTGCACAGCCCTCGCAGACACATAAATATTTGGTATATTCTTTCCGTATTGTTGACGCTGAACAGCGTATAACCATGCAATATTTCAGCGGGGGAAGTAGTTAGATTAAACACTTAAACTCCTGGCTTAATCTTTTAGCTTTGTAAATCGTTAGTATCATACTGTATCATAGTTCTATCCCAGTTAGTTCGAGGCATAGGGCCGATTGTGACGTCATACAATTTCGCGCAACGGTAACATTTTACTGAAGTCGCCGCCTATGATTATAAGTATGTAATCACACTGGCCATAAAGGTAGTCAGCTGAAGCAGGAATTTTTGACGATCTTGCCACTTTAACTGGAGTTTGCTTTTTAATATAGAATAGGATTCGATATTCTGGATTCGAAATAACTATTCTAGAATACCAAGATATTCTAGTTTGTGCATCCCTAGGGTGTTACCGAATGGTTACGGCGACGGATACTTGCCGATTACTATTTAAAAACGAACCTAGGGACGAGCCTACCATGGGTTCAAACAGAGCCCGGTAAAACTAAACAAGACTCACCGAGCAAAATGCTGGAAGGTTATGTTGCCTTGCTTTATAATACCGAGGTATGTTCGAAGCTCTTCTCGATTCGTGACGTTCATAGACCTAACTCTGACGTCATTCATGATGTCATCGATGCTTAAATTTCCTTTCAATAATCTCCTGGTGAATACGAAGTTGACATTTTAACATTTTTGCTCCGATAAACCAATTCTTTACGAAGACGTCTTGGTGATGAGTGACCAGTCAGTCAAGGGCCTAAAGCAGACATGGGTAAACTACAATCCGTGGGCCAAATCATGCCCTCTTTCATAGTGGCGGCTCGATCACTTAGCCCGCCAGTCTTATAATAAAATAATTTTGGCTACTGATTCAAAAAGTGTGGCCACCCCTGTTATATATCCTCCTTTACATGGGATGCGGTCGTGTGGCGGAATGGTTAAAGCGACCGATGCATAGACAATTTATATACAGAAACGTTTATGTAACGAGCCCATCATGGTTTTAAAACCGAGCCCAACAAAAATAAAAAATATAATGTTTTTGCCTGCACATACAATTCCAAACCCGAGTCTCCATATAAAATGCTAAACTTACCGAATATTTCGGGGGAATTCCCTGAATAACTTCCTCACGTGTTCAACAGCAATATTTCTCCCGATTGTGTTCCGGTAATTTGGATTCAAACTTGTGATGAATTTGCTCCGGTACGCCGACACGAACCGTTCCATCGGTTCGCGTGTAATGAAGACCTTCGTGTAACTCCGGAGACGAGCGATGGCAGCTTGCTTGCTCACACTGGGATAGGATTTGATTGATTATTTACAACTTTTAACTATGTCTACACTGGGACTAAGTAAGGTGTGCTTGGGCTTAATTTTTAAGCCAAATTTGTCTACACTGGGCCGCATTCTTAGTCTACCCCAGGCGTAATTCCCTAGCTAGGACATTGAAACTAAATTTGACCCACACACGCCTAGCGAAGTGGCAGAGTAAACATGTCTTTAATAATTGAACGTATCAACTATTTTATACTGGCGACTTATCATTAGAGCCTGTGGTAATTGATTGGCTGTCATTTACTTAAACTTCTTTAGTGGATAAAATATTTCCCGCCAAAACGTTTTCACAAAGATTAATGTCATTATGGTTGTTGTAAGCGTTAAAAATAGCGTCCGTTCTGTGGTTTACGATTATTTTTGGGGATAAGGTTAGAATATGGTATTTTCAAAATGTTATGTGGGGAAAGTTTGTTTATACAATTTGTTATGTTGTTTACCTTGATAACGTCTTCATTCGCCTTGCAGTGAAGTCCAGCAAAGCTGGGTTTATTTTCATGACCTTGTCCTTGTTCGATTCACACCCATCCAAGTACCACATTATGCGTTTCCACGTTGTACTGGCGGCCTGCGCATGAATCGGTGTGAAAATGATTTAAATTTATTTTATTGTAAAATAATAACAAAAAACGTCTGTTTAAGGGTGATCTAGTTTTACTTCATTCATTTTGCCCCAATATTAAATAACGGCAAATGAAGCAAATCACGACACAGGAACAGGAAAAGACAAAAGAGTCGTAAAACACGCCATTTGAAAGAAAATGGATATAACTAAATAAATATAGCGGACGCGGTCACCCAACCTAAAAGAAAACAAGATTTAAGACGATATAAGCTTAAAGGGGAAGTTTAGTTCGCTAGAAACACTAAATAAAGCGTCTGTTTTGCTGTAGCCTTGGGCAAGTCAGTTGGCCAATTGCACATGTGAAATAATCGGTGGAACCAATATAAGCTTCGCCGTCTAACACAACCAGAGCTAAGATTTCCCTGTCAATATGCGGTTGGGCGAACTTGTAAAACGCTTCTTGTCGCTTGTAGTTATTACGTCATAAACATACGCGAACAATGTGGACGCTATAATTTCAACGCATTGTGAGTGTTGTAGTTCGACAAATACGGTCAGTGGTATGAGACGAAAATTGATACAAATCTCAAGCCCAGCCCAACAGCGTTAAGTGCAGAAATTGTTACTATCTATAACCCCTTTAATATGTGGTGTACGAAGGATTTGTAAATTGATTTATATAATTTCCGTGGTTCCGTGTTTCCGTCTTTCATTATTAACTGACAAACGTGGTATTCCATCGTTTTATAAGCTTTCCACATAAATTGTATAAAATTGTAATGCTGTTTACAGAGAATTTTACCTAAATTTGTGTTTACATTCCGTATTTCCTTTGTTTTATACTTTCGTTTATCGGTATTAAAAGACAATACTGGTGTTTCATTGCGTTATAGGCTTTTCGCAGAAAGTGTAACAAATTACTAATCCCCCTTATGGCAATTTGGTTTGATGGGATTTTTTTACGAGATTTGCATTCAATTTTCGTTTCATATTCCTATTGTTCAGTATTACCCGACAACAATGGTATTCCATCACTTTATAAGCTTTCTACAGGAGTGACGTGTTCTAGCTTTCCTAGATATGACGTCAGATATTAATTATGTAAAGGCTGGAGGTAAATTTAGACGCCTTGGCCGTGAAGGTTCAATTACGAGTGAAATGCGACACCCAGGCGTCAATTGGATCGCACAACTTAAATAAAAACTAAAAAAAGCTAAATTTAGATAAGTGCAACCATTTCTAATTACTTCTTTTTAACTGGGATGGTATGTAAAAAGAATTTAATTAATTTAAAAATTCTTCAGAAATTAATGTTTGTTTTAATATAACGTTTTTAACGTCTGCGTATGTTTTAATACTATTATACCGTGTGTGTTCACTACATGTTTTAGCTACTGTAGTCTTGCCGTTTTTTTGTTTCCCAGTTAGTTTACCTAACCGTGCTAAATTATAACGATTGACCGTACTTGGACACGAACTCAAATTATTAGTATTATGACGTACCAATCCCTACTGTGACCTCACCTTAGGTACGACACACATCACGACTTTCCGCTTGTCATCAAATAACATTCGGGATAAATCGATTCTTTTATTCCCTTCCGTCGATACCTCACATTTATGTGCAATATTCCGCAATCTTGATTTGTAAGGTTCGGCGGAAGATAGGACGTGAAAGGGAGTGTGTTTCACTGGAATAGAAATTTAATTTTGAATCAAAACAACAAAGCTAATAAAATTGAATAAATGTGCATTTTGCATAAGTTTCGACTACATAAATGTGGGGAAAAGTAAAAGAAGGAAAAGAGGGAAGTAGAGGAACTGCCCACTATTACAAAGGTGACTACAGTATTTACTCGATTGTAAGCCGCGGATTATAAAGTTTTTCTTTCCATCATGTTTGCGGCTTAAATTCAAGGGCGGCAAACAGTCGAGTAAATACGGTATATAGTGTTGGGGTTGAAATATGCTTTAGTTCTACGGTTGAGATTAGTGTTTAGGACAGGGTTAGAATTAGTTTCCATAGTTATAAAAAGCAGTTTTTCTCCTTCCCTCCCTCCTTTTTGTATTCACAATGTTCTTCTATGTAATAAAATAAAGAGCTGACAACCCGATGAAAAAGGGCATTGACGTCACGATTACGTAGCGTTACGTCAAGCGTTAATGACGTACAACATGATATTCGATCTATATTCAAAATCGTTAGTTCGAAGATGATATATATCGATTTTGAATGTTCGGTCAAGCGGTTAGAACAACTTATCCATATACGATGGTATGACGTATGGTATGACGTACCGTATGACGTATATGCATTGTTTCACTGATAAAACGAAGTGACAGATCTGGTTTCGTGGGTAGATCGAGGATAAAATATTTATAATAATTACCATGCATTGAATACTTGGCTCGATGTTAAGTCCTCTTATTTTATCGGATACCGAATAGCTTGGTGGGGTATTGCGTCGCCTTTTAGGCAAACGGTTGCAAGTTCGAAACCAACCGCTAGCATTAAGTCGGTTGTGTCCTTGAGCAAGGCACTTAACGGACATTACCTGGACCCAGCAGATCAATGGGTTCTACCAAATTAAAGAAACGTCTTTATCATATACAACACACTGCAATAGCCCCGGTAACTCTACATTTTGCTCATGTTATCAGACAATCGTTAATCAATCCTTCAACGCACCTATCCGCCAGGTATAGAAACGACCCCATTCACGACCACGTTAAAAAAATTTAACAAAGATATAAAATTAAAAACGATCGGATGAAAAGGAGCTGATAAGTTACATATTAGTCCAACACCGTTGCTCATACCAGGAAGCAATATCTTGTTTGCTGCAACTGGCTGCATCCCGTTCATACCAAACTTCCCGGAAATTAATTTAAACACAACACCAGACTTCATCACGTTAAGACAAGAAATATATTCCCAAAATAATCACCTTTCCCCAACTCCGATGCCTCCAACCATCTGTTGAATTGTCTTCTTGCTCGGCATAAGTGAGGCGATGGGATCGCTATGCATGAAATAAATGAACATTTCTTATAATTTGTCTTTTTAATTGCAGCTTTACTTACTATACGAAGAAAGGATGTAAGGTCGGCATGTCTCGTCCCGTTTTGTTACTCGATAAACAAAAGGTTATGGGTTTAAAACCAGCCACTTGCGTCTCGGTTATGCATTTATACAAAAAATTACCGAATATTGTGTGAACCTATGCATTAATAGGCTGAATATGTAGTGATGGCCCTGTAGTCGACATATAACGTCGTCTACGACACTGTGATAGCTTCTGTAACCCGACGGTGTGCACAAGGTGATATGACGATTGCTTTTTACCCAAAGAAATATTTGTATACTAATCTTTAATAAAAATCATATGTAATAATTTAAAATGGAACAACTTTAAAAAGTGTTAAATAAACTTACGTTTTAATGTAGTCTTGATAGGTTCCGCCGGTTGAACAACTGTAGAGTTTGTTTCCTGGGTTTGATGTTCGACGCTGAGGTATCCAACATACCGACTCCTATAGGACGGGGCATGGGACAGAAGTAAGAGGGTACAAGTTGCAACAATACAGCTCGCCCCTGCCCGATACTTGCTGCACATAATGCTACCTTGCCATTCTCTATAACACAGTGACGCATCAATCAACGGAAATAAACAAGTCAGTCTAGCAATTGCCCTGGGGTGGTCTTTATATCTCCCGGAAAGGAAAGAAATAACAAATATTGGGCAATAAACACGTAACCAATGAAACATCCGATTTTGACTATACTACGCATCTTAAAATTTGTAAAATATATGGGTCTACCGTTTGTGAAGCGTGTTAAGAAAGATATAATGGAAAATAGAAACCATGTGCGGCGATAACGTGTGGCATATGTGACATAGCACAACTATACGGTGACGCGTTTGACTAATTTGTTTTGCGTTAAAATGCACGAACCTCCGTTGCAACGAAGCAAAAATCGCAAATGTAAACAAAATCATACAAAACGCGTTGAAGAGGCCACCAAATGAGTACAATCATTGAGACTTATAAGTTACTTTATCAAACTGCTGTGTGAGAATGAACTTGTATTTAAACGCATATCTGAACTCCTGTGAGAAATATTATCATGCTTCAACGCTCCCAGTAATGCGGCTGGTGTTTCGCTAATTTGGTTTCCTTTAAAAAGATAACAACTCCGTCTAAAAAGACTCCAATAAATCTAGCTAAAAACTGATAAAGCTCTACATAAATAATATCAATACCTTGGCTCATAACTGCACTGTGCAATATAGTGCTGTCCACTTGAACGACTAGATACATTAAAGCTTCCACCAAATGCTGTTTGACTCAGAAGGTGATAGCAGTAGCACTACGAAGAAGTGTAGTCGTGTCTCTCACATGATGACGTATCCTGGTGTGTCTCTCACATGGTGACGTTACTAGCCAGGACAAAGTGTAAACAGTACGAGATTACGCCACTGTGTTTGTATATGAGTACACAAAGCTATCTCGTTATAAATACATTCAACTACGCACTTTCTCACAGACCCATATATATGTTTGTTTAGTTCATTTTGAATTATTAAAATTATTGCAATTTCACAGTAATTTTCGCAACGATTTAACGAACGAGTTATACATAAATTTACTTACTTAAAAAACTATGAACTTAAAAACGTATATTCTTTTAAATATATCATAATCTTTTTGACATTTCAGGACCACAGCCATCATACCAGAGAATGGTCTCGAACCACCCAGCTTACGGCTGTCTGCAAAGCTCTTATACGCTTTTACCGATTGGGCTATGCGGTCGGCAACTTACCAATTTAAACTACGGTAAGAGTATTACACTTAAACATTTAACATGTGCCCTCTACAACACCAATTTATAAGTACGACATTACCAAAGTCTTTAGCATAGACGATTCCACACAAATCAACCCAACCAAGCATCAGCGCCGTATTCTTGCTTAACTACACGATGTATCAACGCAGTGTAAACCCGCACTCTGTTATGACAAGCAGACGGCGGTATCGCCCGTGTAAAGCACTAATGTACACGAGACGTATAGACGTCGAGCAAGCGATAGAAATGGCTTTTGTGAATCATTTTGAACAAAATAAACACAGCGACAGCGTCTAAGAATGAATTGTTATAAAAGCGGAAGAATTCGATAGAGATAACGAGCGTGGTGACATTTTAATAGAATTATTTTATCTTTTTTTTTATTACCGAGCTAGGTTTGGAACACGTGATCAATCAATCAATCAAACATATTTATCTGTTAAACGCACCGCAACAAATTAACAACAATACAAAAATAAATTTATCTAAAGTCAAGGAGACACCGAGAAACCATGCGATTATCAAAGCAGGTGCCATCTTATGATAAGGCAAATTAAAACATGGAAATAAATAAGAAATAATAAGAATAGCAAGGTGAAAAACTTTTGAAAAAACGTACATCAACCAAAACCTAACAAAATGCGTTCATCGCTAATACCTTTGCGTACAGAGTTAGTTACAGAGTTTGGTTGCAGGGGCGATACTGGTCGATGGCCAGTCGGTTGTGTCCTTGGGCAAGGCACTTTACGGACATTGCCTGAAACCAGCGGATTAATGGGTTCTACCAAATTGCAGGAATGTCTCTATCATATAAAACACACTGAAATAGCTCCGGTAACCCGACGGTGGGTGCGAGGTGATCTGACAATTGCCCGTGTGTTAACCCCCTTGGTTTTCCCATTCACGGGGATAAACATGAATATCCTATCCCCAGTGGTCAAATGTTTACGTGAACTATTCGACCAGTTTGTCACCACATAAATGTCAGGGCAACACTATAAGGAGTTAAGGAGGAAAGGGGGAAAACTGCTCACTAAAACTATTCAAACTAAATTTTACCCTACCCTAAACATTAATCTCAACCCCAGAACTAACCCTAACTCCAGCCCCTTGTTTAAAACTAACACTTATGTCATAATGTTCTTTTTTAGTATGAAGTTTCCATCCTTCCCACTTTCTCCCCTTTTAGTCTAATATCGGTTAAACACACCAGCGGCGCTGATACAAAGTTGGCGCAAGTTTAACTCGATAATTCCTTTTATAAAACCAGGATTAACGAATCCTTTTCCTTAATGCCGCCAATATCATTTATAATGCAGGAGTGTTCTATTAATCAAAAGGAGAATCGATGAGCGATATCCTCGTCCATTGCATTAATATTTAATCAGGATTATTCGCAGAGGAAAGCTGGATTAGGATTAACGACTCGGGATCCTTAGCAATTTGGACAAGCCTTCACCACTGGCAAAGTTTTAATATCCACTCTTTAAATCGCCGCTTTTAAAAGTGATAATAATTGTACTTGAATCAGTCGCAAAATGCACCAAATTAAACCAACGCTCACTTTGATTTAAAGCGAAATCGAAAAATATATTTGTTTAAATGCGAAATGTACATATAATGAAATATATATAATACTTTGTCTTGTATATTGAAAAGTATATAAGATATAACTAGCATACTTTGTGTTATTCGCAACCTATTTTTAAAAATGACGATTCTACAATAAGTCAAAATCATGGCAGATAGAAACCACACTTTGATGGAATTAAAGTGCGAAATATATATTTAATACAAAACGGTAAAGTAGCAATAATTTTAATACCGTGCACTCTATACAACTACTTACAGCTAAGATTGCTTTCCTGACTGGAGCTATACAATGTACAACATGCAATACAGGATGCAAACAACAATGTACATGAAAGTATTTGCATGGATCATACATCATTTATATAGGGCTTCCAACTTCCGTGTATAGGTGCAACAGAAAAAGGAGGAAGGCGGAAAGAAAAGATGGAGATTACCCCTAAAACTATGGAATGTAATTCAAATCCTGCCCTAAACACTAATCTTAACCCCAGAACTAACTTTAACTCTAGCCCGTACGCAAACTTTAATGTCATAACCTGTATTTCAGTGATTAGTTTCCCCCCTTTCCCTCCTTTAAGTTCCCTGTTCATTCCTTCCATAGCTTGAGTTGCAAACTTTCCTGCCAAGCACAGTTGAGCGTGCGGTTTGTAACGCATTTTTGAACGAAGGGAACGAAACCAAATTCTCAAGTTTTGATTCAAACAGACGCAATTGCAAACCAACTGCCGAATGTAAACCAACATTATATGCTACAAAAGAACGAAATGGTGACATTTTAACCAATAAAATGTGCACGCGCCACGGGATAGTTCTCCCGTGCGCCGTTGACGTACTTTTAACAACAGGTATTCGGTTATTCGATGTTTATGTGCATGACCTTTCATATAAACGCTTTTATTTTAAACAAAACCGATTTAAGAATGATAAATTAAGACATCTCTTGCATAATTGGGAAACGTGTAACTACAATACAACTTGGGACCAAGAATAGTCAGTAAGTCAATATATATAAGTTATTTGCTTTACACGGTTTCATCAAGTTTCAAATGCAGTAATTAGATTCCATCACATTAGCCCAGTAATGGTAACGTTTACAATGCGTGATGCTAAATATAAATCAATGTGTTTAACCATCCCGGCACACCGGCTATATAGTATAGCATTGCCGATAAACAATATACAACCTTGACATGCACGCCGATTTATTATGTATATCTCCCAGTCATATTCTACTACACAATTTTCCAGTTTAACCGCTTACAAGCATTGTAATTGCTTTACGATATGTAAACACGTTGACGAAAAGTTGACGAACGACACGAGAAATTCCACGTAAGTAGTAGATACCCCGGGGCAGAGCTTCAAACCGGTACGCAATGCAATAATATTGTGGCCCGATATGAGCATGGTAACATGACTGTTAGCTCCAGTTTAAGTACAATACAGTTATGAAGAAATATATATTCAGATGTGTAATACAAGCTTTAGTCGCAGTGATACTTCTAATTAATTTGGTTCAAGTAAAAGCACAAGCAGAAGATGCGAACTACTTTAACTCGGTTGGAGACGATTCAGATTATTCCGAATTCATATACAGCTATACCAGCATCCCACCTACATATATCCCAGTATCATCCACTGCAGGTAATGCGATTGATGCCAGCGTTACAAGTCCAGGCCCAGATTCAAATGGAATTAATCGAACGACAGGAAATGATCCGTCATCAAGTGCTGACGTAGATCAATATACGTCGACGGGAAGTAACGTGTGGAGAGGTGGTACAACCACTGTACAGCGTGAAAGGGAAAGTAGTCCTACAGTTCTCGCACATACAACAAGACAAGCACCTCAAAGCACTTCCACCCGTATAGGAGAACAAACTACCATCATTTCAACACAACCAGCAAATCTTACAACCTCTCACATAACCAGAAATACAACCAAGATCGTGTACACAACTACTGTTTCAACAATTAAGCTTACACCTGAAGTTAAAACACAAACAACGGTTCGAAACGAACCAAATATAACAAGTTCGACTACCGACACAGTCTCATATCGTGGTGAATTCGTATCAACGCCGCCGAATAATGAAGGAGGTAAATAAAATATAATTGTTTAACATTTCTTGAGTTTATCTATAGTAAAATTGAAATCTAAAGCTTTTGCCTCTAATAAACTAATTTATCGGTTGTTAATTTTGACTTGTTTATCAACGTCTGTAATTTTGGGGTTTTACAACCGTGTCTGTATAATTAGTTTTTTAAATTTTATTTTTACATAACTTGCTTTTATGACTGTCGGTTTACCGATTTTCTTTTTACTTTGCTATATTTTAATTGAGTTTTCGTTTAATTGTCGAAAATATAGTAACTTAATATTATCCTCCGATAAAAAGTATGAAATAATTCGTTGCGCATAAATGGAGGTTGATTTATCAATCTCAAACATAAATAGAAAGCTGTTAACACATATTGAACTTCAATGCATTTCACAGTATGGAATGTGGATAATTTCCCCTTTGATTTTGACTTCGGACATGCGGACATTGGTAAGAAGATTTGTTTGTTACATAACATTAGGGGTAATTGGTCCATCGTCATATACGAATGACCTGAAATACTATATTTACTACCTGGTTATTTCGTTAAGACATATTTGCACATACCACTTCTTGCACTCTTTGTATTTATTCACGAAAATGAAATTTAACGCTATAAAAGCCTATTAAAGGCTTATGTATCAACTATTTTGTAGCCTTTCTTTTAGTACCTCGTTGTACCATTAAACATAGATGAAAGTATGTTGCTACTGTGAAATTAAAATCACAATTATTTTTTTATATAACTTAGCGTGAACAAGAATACTCCGGGTAATCCATAGGGAAAAGGAGGCTGTTTATTGGCGACATTGCCATGTTTTCCCATATTTTTACAAAAGAATCTGTTACGTGTTTTCATCGTGAAAACAAAAAAATATATTCACCCTACGTCTAGTAAATGATTTCTCCAAAAATTAAATGACATATTGTGCGAAAATTCCTATATAAAACCGGATTATCAATAGCTAACCATAGGTTTCGATTCCACCACCTTTTACCAGACGTGCTTCTGATCATAACATATTGCTATAATAGATACAACTCCAGACACAACTACAACAGGAGACATTATATTCATCTTCCACGCCCCATTTAGTGCGTTCTTCGACGCAAACTGGAGATGGTTCTTGATTGGTGTGATTGTGGTTCTTCTCATATTCATACTACCAGGGATGATCATCCAAGTTTACTGCAACAAGTTCTACCACTCATACAAGTAAGGAAATACATATGAGGATACATATATATTAATTTATTTTGATACCCGGCTAAGTATCGAACCCATGATATTCGTTAACCATCCGGTTACACAACTAACCAGGATCATGATATTTATGCCCATGAATGGAAAGGAAAACCAAGGGGGTTAACACATGGACACTCGTCAGATCACCTTGCGCCCACCGTCGGGTTACCGGAGCTATTGCAGTATGTTGTATATTATTCACTCGTTCCTTGAATATGGTAGAACCCATTAATCCACTGAGTCCAACAACTACATACAGGGAATGTAGAAGTCTCAAATTATTATTTTTTTTCAAGTTGTACCTTTAAAATCCCGATTTTACTGTTTTTAACTACTTCTGTTGGGACTGTTGTTAGGTGTGTTTTAATGAAACACATTGACGCCGAGGGTATCTTATCCGTCTAAAACTTCAACAAACAGAGTTTTTTTTATTGTACCAAGGTTCGAACCCATGATGGGCTCGTCACCGGGACCGTTTTTTTGTATAAGAGTCAGTAGATATATCGGCCGAGTTAACCATTCGACCACACGACCGTTTTCAGAAAATAACGTCTCTTACGCTGGGTTATATTGACCTAGAGCGACATCATGCGACGAGAAAATAATGCAATATTATCTTTAAAATGCTCGTATTTGCACGGCTGTGTGGCCATTTGGTTAACATAACAGATACATATAGTAAATATACTACTTCTATACAAAAAGCGGCCTTAAGCCTGGTTAAAAAATATTTGTGTTTTCGTTTATCAAATAGATTCCAGATCTCTTATAAAAGTATTATCATAATGCTCCTTGTGTGCACTGGAATATATTTAATCAACTGAAAATGAGCGTCATTGGCTTCTACATTGTTCGTGAAACAAACGAATTTATTCTTTAAAGGCGCGAAAAGCATGGGGATCTGGAACTGGGGACAGTGGTGACAGCGACTGGAACAATGGATGCCGCTGTCCTCCCTTCTGTCGCTACAAGCAATAATGAAACTTGCTCAAGTGAGAATGAACTTTTAATGGTTTATAAAAATAAATATTCACTATGTCTTAAACTTAACAATTCTGAGTAAAAGTCGGTTCTGATAATATTGCGTTTATTTATAATTGGATTATAACATGTGTATTTCCAGAGTTAAAGAAACGTGTGATAGATATGCCCAACGTCAGGCTACCGGAGCTATTGCAGTGTGTTGTGTATGGTTCACACGTTCGCTTAATTTGGTAGAACACATTATTTCGCTGGGTTTAGGCCATGTCCGCTGTGTCTTGCGCAAGGACGCTGCATTTTTCCCGGAAAGATTATATATAAACTTTAATCCACTAGGTTCAAAAGAATACTTAAACAACTAGTAGTAACGAAGGAGCAAAAAAATAAACTAAACTAAACTAGTACTAGCATTAATTCTATTATATTCAGCCGTAGGTGGAGAACACGAGAAAATCGAACCCCCGTTCGAACATCAGCTCATCCAATCTAATGACGTCAGAAAAAGTGACGTCATACCCAATATGACTGAACCGAAACATTACGACGACAAAGAGCACCCTGTCGTGACGTATAATGCTCCTCAGAATGACGTGTATTCAACGATACAAAGCAAGACGCATCAACATGATAGCAAACCAAACCATAACTCAACATATGAACGACCGATTCGGCCACTTCCTGTACCTATAACTGGTCCCACTGCCACCCCGCAACATACCAAGTCTGCCATCGGCAACGAAACTATTATAAACAGTAATGGAACCAGTATATTGGACCCGATAACTTCTCCGAGGGTGAAGAACGCATTGCAACCACAGAGACCAACCAAACCAAAGGAATATCGAATCGCCCCAATGAAACATAAGGATGGTAAACGAAGAGAGGCAAATGATAAGCGCAGAGGGGTTAAAGAAACGACTAGAAGACCGCGTGAAAAGCCGACTAGGAGAGAAAATGAGAGAAAAAAGCAAAATCGCATGGATTCAGATCCGAGAGATTTGGCCAACAAGCGAAAAGAATTGAAAAGAAAGGAGGAATTGTTACGTCAGATAATAGCGGGAGTTACGGAAGCGGAAATGCTTCAGCGGAAACTCGATCGGACACGAAAGTGGGCGAAGGAACAGCGACGTCACGATAGGGATGACGTAGGAGGCAAAGCACGTGACGTAGACAGCAAAGCACGAAGGAGGGAACATGCGAGATCTGGTGATGACGTCAGGAATGATAAGAAGAATACGAGACACCCGTATAACACGGAACGAACACGGAAACCTAGGACTTGAACGGACAATTGAACAAGGTTGTTTGTTGCGAGTTATGGCCTACTGCAATAACATGTTATTATACGGTACAATTAGACGATGTAATCTAATTTTTATCGTTGGTCATTAGATAGTGCCATTTAGATTAATTATGCACATGAGACTGTTTATACGATACAATATGCGAATTGATCTATATTCAAACCATATACCAGATAGTGTTTTTTAGGTCATTTTTTATTTCGACCAGAACATTGCATGTCTAAAACTGATTTCTCTGTAAATGTGCTGATTTATTATCAATGTCACAATATATGTAGAAATACAATGTACTTTTTGCACGATTTAAAATTATGGCTTAGTGATATATTTGCAGACCAAGTTTTACAATTAATTTGAACAAACCAACGACAATTTCAACATTGATCAACGGAGCGTCAGCGCCAGATATCTCGGGAGGTTATCAAATATAAGACCATTAAGCACATTTAAATGTTTGGATGTAATGTCAAACAAACACTTCTTTACAAGTACTCTCAAATATATGTATATAGTTGTATATCATTTAATATATATTTAACTCTAATAAAAAGCACACTGCAATAGCTCCGGTAACCCGACGGTGGGCGTGAGGTGATCTGACGATTCTGTTAACGGGGATAAACATGAATATCCTATCCTACTCTAGTATGAATTTCAATAATCAAAGTTTGCTAAAACAATTTATTGTGCTGAAAATGTAAGTCTAAAATGTTTATAAGAATAATATACAAAATGCCATGAGCTTGACATTACAATAACAGGTCTTATCAAAATACTTTGTGCAATGAATACATATTATAAAACAATTGCAACCATACTGGATCGATAATAATGCATATTAATAATTCTGCAATAGCATAATCTGTGTAGGAAGGCAAAATATTAGGGCTCGACGTACAACAACAAATATATGCGACCACAGACATTAAGCATTCTACACTTTCCATACTTTTGTTGGTTGTTGTAATGTTGTTTTGTTGGTTGTTGTAGTGGGTTTAATACAATCGCAATCAATGTAATACAAAACTGTGATTTCAGTGTATTAAAGCAAAATCTATACCGAAATATTTTTTACTCGAGATACATTTCGCCCATTAGGTAATCTCAAGAAAATATTTTGTAGTGTATTTTTGCTTTCATATATTGAAGTTGGAGTTTTTGAATTATAAAGGTTGTTCAAAGACATATGAATTCGTACATTTCAAAGGCAACGTCTGGGAACACCATGTCCATGTCTCAGCAAGGTTACATTAGCTGTAAGCGTATAATGGGATAATATCACAGGCTGTTTCAAAGACACAAGAATCTGTTTAGTAACATTGGTGACGTAGCAGAGCTTGATTTACTGACGATAACGGTCATAATGTGTAACAAAGGGCAATTGTTTTTCAATTACAATTAAAAAGTTTAGCTTTAAGACTTAAATTACATGTCGGATTAAATACACAATATGCATTACAGCATTTGTGCTACAGCACTGCCCAATTGAAGGAACAATAACTAAATATGCCAATCGGAGTAACCAAGCATAGTTACATTAGCTGTAAGTATATAATGAAATAATATGAACGAACACAATATCATGGTTTTGTATCATTAGTCGGTTTAAAGACATAGGAATTGGTTCAGTAGCATTGGTGCCAAAGCAGGCTTAGACTTAATAGGGACTTTCACTGTAATGGTGTAATAAAAGCGAGTGTTTTAAGTACTTACCATTAAAACTTTAGAGCTTAAATTTAAAAATTTAGATTACAGCATAATTAAATTAAAAACTCTAGAACTAGTACAGTAACATTTGTGCCAAACAGTTTTAACGAACAAATCTCGTCATGCTACCATAACATTTGTTCCACACAAGTTTAACCAGATTTAGGAAACAGACACCACCATTCCAATCAAAGTATTTGTCCTGCACAAGTTTAACAGTTGGTTTGATGTTGTTTGAACAATTCCAACCAACTGGTCGGAAATTTGTTGTAATAATTGTCGTCTAGATGAACTGGGTCAATCTTGGTGAAATCCCCGCCCCAGCGAAGCCCTCCTCGTTTCAACCCATCGATGAAGCAAACCGCATATTTGTCCTTTCTCGCTGCATAGAGATAATTGTAAAAACAAAAGGAATAAATAAAAAAGTTAACGCGAAACGTAATGTATCGTTAAATGGTCAATACCATCGTTTTTTGATAACTAATCTGGAAACATTTTTAGACCTCATAATTTTTAAGCACATATTACCTATTTTAGTATTTATTGTATAAAAAACACTATTTTCCATACTAATTTATAAAGAGCGTTTATTGTATATAATTCTACAAATAAAACGATCGAGTTGACCATTCGCCCACGCAACCTTTCTTAACTTTTCGACCCCATGGAGGGCTCGTTGCAAAGATCGATTTATATATATATACACACACAACTATTATATATATATATATATATACACAACTATATATATATATATGAAACGGTATACATAATGCCCGAGTTAACCATTCGGCCACACAACCTTTCGAATTACAAACTATTACGCTTACCTTGTAAGCATTTACTGTTGCACCATCCAAGAGGAGTTACCAGGTTCATATCAATAGCTCTCCCCACAAGATGATTGGAGTGCGTAGCAGGCTTCACAATGCTTCCTGGGACCGGTTGGCCCTGTTTGCGGAATGATGACGTCACTTTGACCTGGAAATTGACATTTTCTAAAACTTGGTTTTCAGGAAAAATTGATTGTTTAAAAATAAGTGGAAAATTGCAAAGGTATGCAAAATTAGTTTGCTAAATATATTTATCGAAATAACCACGGTAACCCAACGGTGGGCGCGAGGTGATTTGACGATTGCCCGTGTGGTAACGCTCTATGCGTTCTCCATTCCCGGGGATAAACATAATTATCCTACATCCTATTTATAATATTTGAACATGTCCAAAATGTCCAACTTTGTGCGGTCGTGTGGCTAAATAGGTTACGCGACCAATAAATATACCTGCTACAGTATAAAAATACGGTCTTGGTAATTGGCTGTTTATGGATTCGCCCCGATTAAAAAAATCGAATGTGTCTTTGGACAATTCACTTAGCGCACATCGCCTAGACTCATTTGCTAACCCCGGTATCGTCTGGATAATATATTATATGAAAACAAGTAAACAACCATTTACAGCACGATGTAACTTACCGTTAGGTTGCAGTAGCGAGCTGCAGCATGCATCATTTGCATGGAACTGAGAAATCCACTGTCTATTCGTATTGAATGTCCATTGTGACCAGTAATTGTGCGTGAACTGTATGTTGTCAGTTTGCATGCTGTAGAAAAATATTTATTTCTGATTTTAGATTAGTCTGTTAAAATCGTGTTGTGTCACGCCATAGGTTAAACCAGTAGGTCTCGATCTTTTTGACCCCGTGGCGCAGCCGAGACCAATTAAGAAACGAACGGGTGCACTTTGCACGGGGAGTCAAAACAATATGCTAAATACTCACACAATTTAGGAAAAATATGGAAAATTAAAAGTTTAATTTAAATAATTTCATTACCAACTTTTCCACATAACGAAATTACTGTTTCTTAAACGCTCTCGCTTTTCGAAAGGTAATGTAGAACTAACGTTAATGGAAAAGAACGAACTAGACACTAACCATTTAGTAGTTTTTAATTTATGCACAATCTCGTAAATTTACGAAATGCAAGTGTGGCGCACCTAGCTAGCCCCTGTGGCGCAACATTTGAGAAACACTGGGTTAAACAGCGAGCACCGGGTAGCCGGTCGGGTTAAAAGTTTTAAGTTCGTCGCGAATGTTGTCGGATCGAAACTGGTTGCTAGCTAGTTGTTTGTGGCCTTGAACAAGGCACTTAACTGTCTGAATCCAGTTATGAGCTGTACTAAGTCATATCTCAATTATACATGCGATTGCCCGTTCGATTCGACAACACCCATTGCGTTTTCCCAATAGCGGCGATAAAATGTCCTACTCTTTTACAAATATTAACTTATAACGTTTATACTTACGAGATGAAGTTGCAACAGTTAAAATGCACCCGAAGACGACAAGTTTCAAAATCGCACTCATCTCTTCAATTACAATTCTTCGTATAAGATTTTAAAACTAAATCGTATCGCTCTTTTTAAACACGGCTACGAAACTGAATAGCGCAAACAACTGTCTCGTTTTATATTCGAGAACTTTCTTACGCCTCGCTGGTCACGCATAAAAACAGCGTGCGGTTGATCACGTTTACAGATGCTTTTATTACGTCATAACAGGTACTATACGTGACGGAATCTCGTACAATGGCCAGAATTGGTAAATATATAAAGTATTCGCTTCTTAATCTTTTTTTATACAAATTATACAAACTTATATATTGATTATTTAGTTAGGTTCTGGCTCTTTGTTTAGTATTATTTGTAGTTTACGTAATAAAAAGAGACAATACACATTCAATGAAAAGTATGAAATAGTTAATGCATAATGTTGTTTATTGCAACAATTGCACATTTGTTATTTAACAATATATGATTCTATATATAACAATCGTTAACAAAAAACTAACTAAAAGCAGTTTGGATTTTGTTGTTGATTAGGTAGATTAACAACATGAAATAGTGCTATAAAACTAAACTGTTGTAATGCGAATTAATACGGTTTATTTAATGTTGAAGAAAAAAGATACATGGACAAAAGGGCCATATATCTCGTGTTCTAAACAACATTAATATAACAAAATACATAAATAAATTAAAGAATTTCCGCAATTAAACTGAGAATTTAAACTAATATGACAAAAAAACAGTATAATGGCTAATTTAAGAATACAAAATCTTAAAAAAGTGGCGCCCATTGATGCTTAACATTAGCACGTGTTATTGTCTTAGCTTGGGTAATCATGCTGGACAAGGTTGTTAAAAGGCAAATTCCAGAAAACTTTCCTGATATCAACCATGTATGGTAATAACGAGCAAAGATATGGGCGGTGTTTTTTTAATATTAAACAGCTATTTAGATATACTACCGTTTTGTACTAATGTATTACATTACTTCCTTCTAATGTATCACTTTACTTCCTAAAAAGTCTAGCATAAAAATATAATAGAATCGAAATGACGTCATCAGTTTTACCTCATACAACTATCTGTTTAACGTGGGCATGTGCTGTATTGACAAGACAGCAAAGAATTGTTCGGGTGTGGATTTTATTTAATCGTTTTATTCCGGAAGATTAGTCTGTTGCAAAAGATGAGAAATACGTGGGACTTACCAGAGGCGTCTTAACCATACACAACAAACTGCAATAGCTCCGGTAACCTGACGGTGGGTGCGATATCTCTGAAATACTATGTACGTGTGATATAATAACACACCTATCACTTATAATTGTAAGTCTTTAATAATATTCGTTTAATTTTCTCTGCTCTTAGGTGTGTATTGTTGTTTCTTTAAGATATTCATGGGTAATACCCTGATGTGCAACTCTTATTCTCTACTTAGTTCAAGCTGCCCCTTGGTTGTGTGGCAAAATAACTATATTAACGTTTGTACAATGTACACCAGGGGTGGTCTTAACTTCTCTAGTCGTCGGGCAAGATGTGGGTAAATGAAGTCCTTGGTGGGCCGGACTATTACATGAATAGTATTCAATAATTACAGGATATGGTAAGATACAGTCTGCGGGCCGATCAAAATCTCTTCACGGGACGGACCCGACCCGCGGGCTGTTACCCATGCCTGATATACACATAGAACGGTATAGTATGTGGAGAATCAGGTTCTTTTGTGGTTGTTTTGCGTGCTTATAGGTATAGCACTGAACCTGACCTGAATTCTCCAACTAATTAGACTCCGAATTGACTCCGTCTCGGAAGGTTTCTGAATTGTATCTTATAAGCTGATACAGTAAAACACATACAATTAAACTGGTTGCCTGAACATGCTCGGAGCCGCGCCCGAGCAGGCGATTTATTTTCGGTCTTTATTCTAAAACGCGTTTTCGATAATAATTCATGCAAAGACTTTATACACGAAACATCAGCTTGCAAAACATATGGCATGGGGATTATATCCCGTTGACACGCACAGGAAGTGAGGTACAAACGGGTTTTTAGAACAGACGCACGCAGCTGCATGCAATTATCACTTACTAAAACAATTTAACAAAGCTTAATATAATAAGCAACAAATAATACACAAGCCGCGAATTTGCTACATAGCTTCCTTTCCCCCCAAATTTTAAATTTTGAAAACTATTAATCCGCTATGGGATCCATATAAATTATTGTAGGAATTCGCGGCTTTCAAATGGTGGCGCGAAAATCATTTTTCAATAAATCGAATAGGTTGGGTTTCATCGATGGCGAAATGTGAATGACATCTGTAAAATAAACTGAACAAGGTTTTTTGTATAGGGCCTATAAAATAACTATCAGGTTATTCGCTAAGCCAAAGCATTGGCGGTCCATGCAGAGGGCAAAAAATCAAACCAAAGCATTATTCAGACGCAAATCACGCTATAGACAATAGACAAAAAAAACATATTCGTATAAAAAATAGTCGGCGTGGAGCATCCTCGACACGCAATAACATACCCAGTAGACACAAAATACTCATATAAAATAGGCCACTCTAGACGATATTCAATACTCGTGTAATAATCAATAATGCTTTAGTCGTGATCGTATACCCTATTCACATTTCTCACCAATCCTTGAGCAAAATGCTGAACAACTCGGTGACAGTCACAGATCCGTCTCATAGACGAAACGGCCACCACGAAAACGACAAACTTGTAAGTACGTGAGCCCAGGTGATCGCTCAGGTTTGCGACGCGTGTCGTGAAGAAAAGTCTTTTCCGACTCGACCAAAATGTCGAAAATATTGTTTTCCTCTTCGATTGTTCTGCTCGCGAATGATGGTTTCTTTATTAGACCCATGATTTCTGGCGTTTTCATCACTTCCCTTCGATCCATCGTATCTTCTTTGTGCTTTATGCCGGGTGGCGCGATATTCGTTTCTTCCGGACGACGACGTAGACGGCCACTTCGCCCATCCACAATGAGATTGAAACGCTTTACAAAGTCCAGACCAATCACGGGATGGCGAACGTTTGCGATCTGAAAGCTCCATTTGAAAGATCCCACACCTTGTAAGGAAACGTCTAGTTCCTTGTTTCCAGTTGATGGGCAGTTCGTTTCGCTTAGTTGTAGTTTTCCGGAACGTTGGTAAAAAACAGAACGTGTGTCTTCTAAATTGGGTAAAAGAGAAACTGATGTTCTTGGGTCCACCATAAACTTTAAGTTATTTGCGACGTCTTCAACAAAAAATAAACTGGACTTCGCATGGAAATATCTCGGGCTTGACATTTGTAGTGTTGTTTTTGGTTTTGTTCTTGCTGTTTTTCTGTAGATTGCAGACCAATTGCAGCCTGGGTTGCATTTTCGTGCTCGGTTACTAAAATGTTTATGAAACCAGCAAATCCTCACTTGCGGCTTTTCTGTTGGCATCGGAAAATTGAATAGATTGTTTCGCCAACACATTTTTCTTGGTAAATAGGCCTGCGTGTTCAAACACGTATTGGAGATTCACCACTGTGGAGAATCAGGTTCTTTTGTGGTTGTTTTGCGTGCTTATAGGTATAGCACTGAACCTGACCTGAATTCTCCAACTAATTAGACTCCGAATTGACTCCGTCTCGGAAGGTTTCTGAATTGTATCTTATAAGCTGATACAGTAAAACACATACAATTAAACTGGTTGCCTGAACATGCTCGGAGCCGCGCCCGAGCAGGCGATTTATTTTCGGTCTTTATTCTAAAACGCGTTTTCGATAATAATTCATGCAAAGACTTTATACACGAAACATCAGCTTGCAAAACATATGGCATGGGGATTATATCCCGTTGACACGCACAGGAAGTGAGGTACAAACGGGTTTTTAGAACAGACGCACGCAGCTGCATGCAATTATCACTTACTAAAACAATTTAACAAAGCTTAATATAATAAGCAACAAATAATACACAAGCCGCGAATTTGCTACATAGCTTCCTTTCCCCCCAAATTTTAAATTTTGAAAACTATTAATCCGCTATGGGATCCATATAAATTATTGTAGGAATTCGCGGCTTTCAAATGGTGGCGCGAAAATCATTTTTCAATAAATCGAATAGGTTGGGTTTCATCGATGGCGAAATGTGAATGACATCTGTAAAATAAACTGAACAAGGTTTTTTGTATAGGGCCTATAAAATAACTATCAGGTTATTCGCTAAGCCAAAGCATTGGCGGTCCATGCAGAGGGCAAAAAATCAAACCAAAGCATTATTCAGACGCAAATCACGCTATAGACAATAGACAAAAAAAACATATTCGTATAAAAAATAGTCGGCGTGGAGCATCCTCGACACGCAATAACATACCCAGTAGACACAAAATACTCATATAAAATAGGCCACTCTAGACGATATTCAATACTCGTG
>CH001930.1:0-12159 GCA_000149265.1 Ciona savignyi
CGGGGTCACTCGACTGAGAGCATGTGGTGACGTACTCGACAGCGAGCACGCGGTGACATACTCGACTGCGAGCATGTGGTGACGTACTCGACTGCGAGCACGGGGTCACTCGACTGCGAGCACGTGGTGACATACTCGACAGCGAGCATGTGGTGATGTACTCGACTGCGAGCATGTGGTGACATACTCGACAGCGAGCATGCAGTGACGTACTCGACGGCGAGCATGTGGTGACGTACTCGACTGCGAGCATGTGGTGACGTACTCGACAGCGAGCATGCAGTGACGTACTCGACGGCGAGCATGTGGTGACGTACTCGACTGCGAGCATGTGGTGACGTACTCGACTGCGAGCATGTGGTGACATACTCGACAGCGAGCACGCGGTGACATACTCGACAGCGAGCACGCGGTGACATACTCGACTGCGAGCACGTGGTGACGTACTCGACTGCGAGCACGTGGTGACATACTCGACAGCGAGCATGTGGTGACATACTCGACAGCGAGCATGTGGTGACGTACTCGACTGCGAGCATGTGGTGACGTACTCGACTGCGAGCACGTGGTGACGTACTCGACTGCGAGCATGTGGTGACATGAACCCCCACAGGTGGATGGGATTGGACTGACGGAACAGGGGTGGACTACACGAACTGGGCTCCATCTGAGCCGAACGACGCGGGAGAAACGGGGGAAGCGTGTGTGGAGATGTACAATAGTGGGAGGTGGAACGATAACTTCTGCTCCAACAACAGAGGATACGTCTGCAAGAAGCACAAGTGTAAGTGTTGGTGGGGTTTAGTACAACAAACTTTGTCTAGTAGGTTCAGCCATGATGCTTCGGACCATCAACCGAAAGGTGGGGGGATCGAAACCAAATAATACCTACTCGGTTGTGTCTTTTGGAAGGCACTTACCGGACATTGCCTGAAACCAGCACTTCCGAGAAGCATACGACACACTGTAATCTCCTGAGTCAATTTGATAATCTCAACCATGTACTCACATTATAAATAACCCCCTTCATCCCCCCCCCCCCCAACAGCATTCAGCACTTGCAACTTCCCTGAGAACGACCGACAGGACTGCGGGTACGAGGGAATCAGCGAGTATGAGTGCGTCACCCGGGGTTGTTGTTGGGATGAAACTGGGGCCGGACCCCATCTCTGCTTCTATTCAAGAGGTGATCCCCCTAAACCCATCGACAGAACGAGTGTGGGGCTGTCTGACTGATTAGTCTGGTGGTTAAGTGCGCCGCCTTTCAATCGAAGGGTTGCAGGTGCGAAACTGGTCGCTAGCTATGTCGGTAGTGTCCTTGGGCAAGGCACTTTACGGACATTGCCTGAACCCAGCGGATTAATGGGTTCTACCAAACTGAAGAAACGTGTGAATCATACACAACACACTGCAATAGCTCCGGTAACCCGACAGTGGGCGCGAGGTGATCTGACGATTGCCCGTGTGTTAACCCCCTAGGTTTCCCATTCACGGTGACAAGCATGAACATTCCATCCCCCATCCATTCAGCTGATGCGGCTTGCTTGGACAAGGGGGGACAGTGTAAGGATTTCCGAACGAACAAATGCGAACTCGGCTACGAACAATTCCTCTGTAGTGGAAGTGGGGAGAACCGATGTTGCTTCGAATGCAGTCCTGATGATGATACTTGTAAGATAATAATTTATTGTTAATATCCTCGGTAAGTTCTCATGACAGTGTCAACTGACAATAGTGGAATTTTATTTTAGTTTATCTTTTTCCACTCTGGTCCACGCTTTCGGGCCACACCTTCTCCTAAAGCCGGCTCCCCCTCAGTACTGGTCGCGCTTTACCGCACACTTTTCTTCAAGGCTGTATATTGTCTTAATTAACTAATAACATGAATTCAATTTAATATTCAATTATTTTTTGTTTCAACAGTATTGTTTTCGCTTAGGTTTGACGGCCGCTGTCGCTATATTTATTCAAACACGTCCATTTTCTTTAAATGACCTGTTTTAACGACTGTTCGTTTTGGTTTATTAATTTTCCCCCCACTATTAAATATTGGCAAACGAATCATGACACAGGAACATGAAAAGCAGCAAAATGAACAGTTATTAAAACACGTCATTTATTAATGAATATAACCAAATAAATATAGCAGACTTGATGGCTAAACCTAAGCGAAAGAACAAAAATGTGCAAACAAAATTTAACTAAGACCAAGACCAAACTAAGACCAACTAAGACCAAGGCCAAACGAAATAGAGCCCCTTTGCCGTCTTTTCCTGTTCAGTGATTTGTTTGATTTGCCATCATGTATTGCTGTGCCAAACATGAATATACTGAGATAGGAGATGTTTGCGCTCGACTGCGAGCACGAGGTGACCCATGCACTCCACCAGGTAACGCAGAGGTGGAGAACTGGAATAACGGGGATTCCCCGTGTGAGAGCGGAAACTACGGGATCTGTCAGTATAATTCCAACTACTGCCCATCCAATGTATATGAAAGCAACAAGTGTGGCGGACCTGCCAACCGACAATGCTGCGTCAGTGAGTATTTGTTCCAAGGTGTTTATTGCGTGGATGGAAAAATCAAGGGAACACACGGGTAATCGTCAGATCACCTCGCGCCCATCATCGGGTTACCGGAGCTATTGCAGTGTGTTGTGTATGATAGACAAGTTCCTTCAATTTGGTAGAACCCATTAATCCGCTAGGTTCAGGCAATGTTTGTTAAGTGCCTTGCCCAAGGACACAACCGACTAGCTAGCGACTGGTTTCAAACCTACAACCCTTTGGCTGCCAGCAAACCGACAACTTATCACCCGATTGATCTTCCTGGACAAATATTTGATATCGGAATACCGGGTGCTCACAGTCGAGAGGTATCTACCCTTATATGTGACCCTACTTCAAATGGGAAACCCCCAACTAACCCCTTCCATCCGCAGCCAACCCGGTGACCCACCCCCCAGAGACGTCCCTCCACCCCACCACCCCCCCAATCAACCCAGACACCACCACCCCCCCATGGGAAGCCACCACTACCCTCACCCCTCCCCCACCTACCACCACCACCCCCGCAGCTACAGATGGACCAACCAAGATTGACATCCCAAGTAAGTGAAGTTTGGGGGTAGATGGTGTAACTGGGGATGCATATTGGGGCTTGAAGATGGGACAGGGGGTTTAGAAAAACCTGATATCGAATTTGGGGAATTCCCATCGCCTCCCTAGTGACTTGCCAACCATTGTGTATTAGCTCATTCCGATTTATTCCTATTTTAGTCCTTTTTCTATGTGGACATGTTTATCCTTGTGAATGTAAGATCACTTCGCGTCCACCATCGGGTTACCAGAGCTATCGCAGTGTGTTGTGCATAATTCAAAAATTCCCAATGCATTTAAACCCATTAATCCACTGGGTTTTGGCTGCTGAGTACCTTACCATAAGACACAACCGACCAGCTATCGAGCAGTTTCGATCCCAGCACCTTCCCACTGATGATCCAACGACACATATCCCACCAGGTACCAACGGGCTGGACGCTGGAGGAATAGCTGGCATCATCATCGCCGTTCTCTTCATTGTAATCGCTCTCGTGGTTGGGGGGGTGTTCTATTATCGTGGCAACACCAAAATGCCATTCAGTATGTCACTGGGGGGAAGCAAAGAGACCAGCTCCGTCGCGGGATTCGATAACCCAATCCGATATGACAAGGTTCGTATCTCATGCTCACAGTCGAGTTGCTGGAGCTATTACAGTGTGTGGATGGTTGGTTCATTTATATCCTTGTGGGTGGGAAGTCAGGCTTTATTCACGGGTATCGCAAGACACCTTATGCCCACAGTCGAGTTGCTGGAGCTATTGCAGTGTGTGGATGGTTGGTTTATTTATATCCTCGTGGGTGGGAAGCCAGGCTTTATCCACGGGTATCGTAAGACACCTCATGCCCACAGTCGAGTTGCTGGAGCTATTGCAGTGTGTGGATGGTTGGTTTATTTATATCCTCGTGGGTGGGAAGCCAGGCTTTATCCACGGGTATCGTAAGACACCTCATGCCCACAGTCGAGTTGCTGGAGCTATTGCAGTGTGTGGATGGTTGGTTTATTTATATCCTCGTGGGTGGGAAGCCAGGCTTTATACACGAGTATCGTAAGACACCTCATGCCCACAGTCGAGTTGCTGGAGTTATTACGGTGTGTGGATGGTTGGTTTATTTATATCCTCGTGGGTGGGAAGCCAGGCTTTATCCACGGGTATCGTAAGACACCTCATACTCACAGTCGAGTTGCTGGAGCTATTACAGTGTGTGGATGGTTGGTTCGTTTATATCCTCGTGGGTGGGAAGCCAGGCTTTATCCACGTGTATCGTAAGACACCTCATGCCCACAGTCGAGTTGCTGGAGCTATTACAGTGTGTGGATGGTTGGTTTATTTATATCCTCGTGGGTGGGAAGCCAGGCTTTATCCACGGGTATCGTAAGACACCTCATACTCACAGTCGAGTTGCTGGAGCTATTACAGTGTGTGGATGGTTGGTTCATTTATATCCTCGTGGGTGGGAAGCCAGGCTTTATCCACGGGTATCGTAAGACACCTCATGCCCACAGTCGAGTTGCTGGAGCTATTACAGTGTGTGGATGGTTGGTTTATTTATATCCTCGTGGGTGGGAAGCCAGGCTTTATCCACGGGTATCGTAAGACACCTCATGCTCACAGTCGAGTTGCTGGAGCTATTACAGTGTGTGGATGGTTGGTTCATTTATATCCTCGTGGGTGGGAAGACAGGCTTTATCCACGGGTATCGTAAGACACCTCATGCCCACAGTCGAGTTGCTGGAGCTTTTACAGTGTGTAAACAAGCATATAAACAACAATTTCCCCCCAAACCCCACCTAAACCAAATATCCAATGAATCCACAGGATACTGTGCAAATGGGCGAAGAAAGAGAAGAATTTGATGCATAAATTATAATTTTAATGTTTCTATGTGTGCAATCAACCGTGTGCAATAAATAATATATTTGTGACGTGTGTGATATGGGTGATATGATTCGGTGTTATTATAAGCCACTATGGAATCCAAGATGTTAAATTTTATTAATTTATTTTGAGTTGAAACACTTCGCAACATTGGTTATGTTTTACTCATTATAGTTGAACGTCATAAATATCCGGAAAAAAGACGTCATAAATATTAGTTAATAATGACGTCATAAATATTAGTTAATAATGACGTCATAAAAATCAGGAGATAATGACGTCATAAATATTAGTTAATAATGACGTCATAAAAATTAGTTAATAATGACGTCATAAAAATCAGGAGATAATGACGTCATAAATATCAGTTCATAATGACGTCATAAAAATCAGGAGATAATGACGTTATAAATATCTTGTGATAATGACGTCACAAATTATTTCTATACTTGGGCACCATGATCTGTGTAAGCGCGGCCGCCAGCTTCCTTTCAATCATGTCTTGTATGACGTCAGCTGTTATCACTGGGTTTGCGGGTCCGCCATTTTCGATCCCTCTTCCACGGTCCCGCTCGTTGATGAGTGACGTCACCATCCGGTCAATCTTCCCTTCCAAGTGTGGACCGATCCGTGTGTCGCGAGCGCCAACGTGCGGTTGATATTGATTCCCCCTCCTACCGCTAGGGGCGATAGGGATCCCATACCCGGAGTCGGAAGGATGATCCTCATCAGTCAGCTCTGGATGTTGGGTCGTTTGGATCAGTTGGTTTATCTCCGTGGATGTGGAAACCAATGGGGTTAACACACAGGCAATCGTCAGATCACCTCGCGCCCATCGTCGGGTTACCATAGCTATTGCAGTGTGTTGTGTATGATTAAAACATGGTTCTTCAATTTGGTAGAACCCATTAATCCGCTGGGTTCAGGCAATGTCCGTTAAGCGCCTTTCCCAAGGACACAACCGACTAGCAAGCGACCAGATTCGAACCCCCCACCCTCCTGACACATAAACCACCTATCATGCTCCACCACCACAAACCTCCATCAGAATCGTACGATATCTCCTCCGACGTGAAGCTCTCTGTTGAACCCGATGTCTCAGAATCGTTTTCCATCGCGTCTGTAGAATATGGGTGTGACGTAACTACGGATGTGACGTAACTACGGATGTGATGTAACTACGGATGTGACGTAACTACGGGTGTGACGTAACAACGGATGTGACGTAACTCACTTACCGTTTTGAAAAGTGAAGAAATTCGGTGTTAAATTTTGGACGACTCCCCACAAATGGGAGATTAAAACTCGAATAAAGGTCTCTTCAACCAAATGTTATAATCACCGTGAATGGGAAAACGCAAGAAAATATATTTGGACAATCTGACATTTGTTGGGTTGGAATTTGTTGTCATAAAATAGTTGCCTAACAGGAAATGTGGGAATTTCATCCACCATTCTTGGTAGTAAAGAATTGCATGGGAATGGCCAAATCACAACAAAGTGCAGCAGATAAGCGAAACTGGTCGTGGTTTATTGAACCAATTTTGTTATTGTCATAAATTAAGTTAGCAGGTCTGTGTGTGGATTGAACCCACCATCCTCCTTAGTAAATGCAAATGACCAACAGGAGACAAGAAGCGAAATAGTCCTTGTTTATTGAAGAATTATACCGTGTGGGAAAACAACAGTCAAAATACTCAACATTTACCGATATTGGGTTGAAACTAATCATTATGTTTGTACAGAGATCTAAAGCCGTTGTAATGCAGTCAGTTAATTGATATAAAATGCGTGCTAACCATTGTTATGTGCGGTTTGTATAGTCAATCACCTAATTTAAATATATATAGTTTGGAGATCTTATTTACATGCGAAGATTTTGCAGATGGTTATTGTGTGGATTTTGCGTCACATCACGTGGCGTGTCATGACCTCTCGCGTGCCGCAAGTGGCCTAACAGCACTGTATTATGTATTGAAATAAACCTCGAAACTTAATATTTAGTGTTTTTACCAGTTTTCGATGGCTTCGCGTTAGTTAGTTTACACCAGTGCTTCTCAAATGGTGCGCCACAGGGGTTAGCTAGGTGTGCCACACTTGCATTTCGTAAATTTACGTCAGAGTGTGCATAGATCATAAACTACTAAATGGTTAGTGTCTAGTTCGTTCTTTTCCATTGTAACGTTAGTTCTACATTATATTCGAAAAGCCAGAGCGCTCAAGAAACAGTAATTTCGTTATGTGGAAAATTCGGTGATGAAGATGATAATATGAACTCACCGTGGTGAGTATTGTGCGACGCAGTGGACCATGTCCCCCCCGACGTCTGCGACTCCGTGTAATGTTTGTATGGTGACGTAGCTTCCTTCATACTCGTCAGCGATGACGCCATCTATGAAGGGGTTACTTGGGGTCAAGTACTTTCACCTCAGCGACACGGGTCGAAACGTTAATGTTGGTCTTATGTTAAGGTTGCAGGTTCGAATCTGGTCGCTAGCTAGTTGGTTGTGTCCTTGGGCAAGGCACTTTACGGACATTGCCTGAACCCAGCGGATTAATGGGTTCTACCAAATTGAAGCAACGTGTCTATCATATACAACACACTGCAATAGCTCCGGTAACCCGACGGTGGGCGCGAGGTGATCTGACGATTGCCCGTGTGTTAACCCCCTTGGGTTTTCTCATCCACCCGGGATAAAAACTGCAGAAGACAAAAATACCAGTCTGGATAAAAATTAAATTTAAATTATTTTCTTAAAACTTTTTTAGCAAGTTTGATGACGTCACTTACCGGTCCATCATTTCGCCACAGGCGATTCGGTGGCGCTACAGAGTCGGAATTCGGTCTCCTCGGTCGACGAGGGGAAACCCCTCGGTTGATGACATCATCGATGACGTCATCATTACGAATAGGACGCCTAACCGGCCGAAGGTGTTTCCTACAATTCTGTATCGAACCGAGCAAATAGAAATTTTCACTTCCTGGGCCGAAACTCAACGACATTTTGCCGAAATTTTCCTCCGAATTTCCAATATTTTTCGTCGAATCGACCAAATTTGGAATTTTCGTCAAATCTTGATTTCTATGTTGGTTATTATGGATCGTGGGTTTTGTTTTACCGAGTTTTGCCGAGTTTTCTCCCTTTTTAAACTTTTCGTTGTTTTTAACAAAATGTCGCCTGAAATCGTCACCAATTTCGCTGATGACGTGTTTCAACTTGTCGTCCTCGGATAGCGATATCGTTTTGGGGGAATCCCCCACAGATGTCGTCACACTGGAGGTTAGTTGTGTGCTGAGTGAATCACGTGACTTCGTTGACAGGTTCCGGTTGAATGATTTACTAGATAAAATAGAAATTCCATTAATTTCGTGACCGGATGGTTGAGCGTCGATACATATACCGACTATAAAACACGCTCTTAGGGACAGAATATCATGGGTTCGAAACCTCAGCTCGGTAAAAAAAACGATTAAAAAACACGAAGTACCGGTTCCAATAGCATTTTAATGTTATTTGTAATTATGGAAAAATAGTTGCTAAATGCTTGGGCCTGTGTTTTATGGCGAGTGTGTGAATCGACTCCACCACCGTCCGATTTAATTGAAAGTTTAAAGCCGTTCGACCAAATATGCGCAGCAACCTCGGGTAATTTCCCGTCTTCCTGTCGTTCTCGGGTTAACCTACCTTACATTGCTTCCGCTAGATGGCGCAAAGTGATTGGCTGGTGACGTAGGCAGTACCTTCGGGCCGAAGATCGATGACGTACCTTGGATTGCGTTGTAATCGTAGGGTATTCCCCATGTATGACGTGTGTCAACGTGGCCTGGGGATTATGATGTCATAGTTACAGAAGAGACCACGTGACAGGCTGTCCAATCACATCATGATAATGAAAATTCTTATAACAATGAGCATTCGATATAACTTCGGGTTCGATGATTTATTTTGCTTCAACTACAAACTTCTTATAAACCCGGCCCCCCTTAGTACTGGGTCGCTCTTGCACGCTTTATTTTAGGTTTTAATTTTATTAATTTTGATTTGAATTAAATTTGCTGCCACAATTTGTTTTGTTGAATACAAACTTTAACGGCCACGTCCTTTCCCATCTACCGTGTTTATTTACTACTTTAGTTTTGCAGTTTTAGCATTATATATTAAATAACCGTAATATTCTTTCTTTATTGTAATGGAGAATATTGAAATAAACTTGGAGTAACTTTTGTGGCCACAGTTTTCAGAATGTTAATGGATAAGATATTCATCTTTATCCCCGTGAATAGGAAAACCAAGGGGGTTAACACACAGACAATCGTCAGATCACCTCGCGCCCATCGTCGGGTTACCGGAGCTATTGCAGTGTGTTGTATATGATTCACACGTTCCTTCAATTTGGTAGAACCCATTAATCTGCTGGGTTCAGGCAATGTCTATAAAGTGCCTTGCCCAAGGACACAACCGACTAGCTAGTGACCAGTTTCGCACCTGCAACCTTTCCATTGAAAGGCGACGCACTTAACCGTTAGACCAACCGGCCGGTTATGACCAGTGATACAACCTCCAACCTTCTGGTAAGTTTGCTTCGGGCGGGAAATATTAATTATTCATACGAACGCGCGTTGCCATTGTGACGTAACAATCAAATTAACCTGCTGCCTGTTCGTTGTTCCGTAGCACCTGCAACAAGAGAGCAATTGTTCTAATTGGTTCATCGATTATTTAGAGGGGATTAAATCTTTGTAAAATCCGATGAAAACCAGAGAGTGTCAAACACGTTTTAACCATTACTATTTTAAAACCAAATTATAAAAAGTAATAGTAAAAAAATAATAAAAAAGGAATAAATAATAACAAGAAAGAAAGGAAAAAGGGACTAAATAATATGTGTTTCTCGGATACAAAGGTGACCCATAATATAAAGAATTCCTGAGAAGTCAGTTGGTTCATTCATTCTCACCTGGTGACTTCGTTTCGATTCTCTTTGTGGACGGTGATCTTCTGTTGGAAGATGCGTTTTACATTTTGATGACGTCATTTATCGTGATGTCATTAATCGTGACGTCATTTGGTTTTACCCATCGTGTTCTTAGTGTTCATGGCCCCACTTACCACATAATACCCCAACACTAACCCATCCGGGTATTCCCCCGATATTACACCCGGGTATTCCCCCGATTTTACACCCGGGTATTCCCCCGATATTACACCCGGGTATTCCCCCGATATTACACCCGGGTATCCCCCCGATATTACACACGGTATTGTGCGGTTCCATACGTTGGTTCGACCAAATGGCTGGTTGGTTTATATTACCCAAACATATATTTTTGAAAATTACCCCCCCCCCTCACTTACTGGGTTCGTCATAACCGGCTGATTGGAACGACGTAGCGTAGAAATCTTCGTCGTAAGATGGCGCTATCGAGCGAGTCATCCTGAAGCTGTTTCTGCGTCATTAAATATTAATTATGACGTCACGTTATTAAATATGACGTCACAATTCCAATGCGGTAATAGCTCTATGATTCATCCAACTTATTCAACTGCAAACATTAGTTTCAACCCAACATGGATATATGAGTCGTCAAAATACTATTTGACTGTCGTTTTCCCACTCTGGATAATATGGTTATTGTTTTGTGATTATTGCAAACGACCAATCAGTCTTTCAGCCATCCAATCAACACGATGGCGACAAATAGTTTAATTTGTGACCATTGGCCCCCCCTCGTTACGAATTATGATGAATTTCCATTAAATATTCCGATTAAATGTTGTACTTTTATAACATTATTTGATGTCGCTGTTTCATAGAGATCGGCTGCGCGGCCGAAACTTGTTCAAGTGAAATAGAACCGCTTTGAACAATCAAAGCCATGTGTTGTAGCGTCATGCGTTTGGCGGACACTCATAATCTAAACGAAACGTTTGATGTATTTGATTCCTTACGATTTGGTCCTTGGGAAAGGCACTTTACACACATTGCCTGAACCCAGCGGATTAGTGGGTTCTACCAAATTGCTCACAACAACTCAACTCTGGCGCCCAAGTCAACCCGACTTGATAATATACCAAGTTAAGTCATTTAAACTCTGCTACAAACCTCGGCTGGAATGCTGATCTGTGGGGAATTCCCCTCTGCGCGCCGTCTGTGAAACTAAGTTTGATTTGTGGAAGGGGATCTCCCTTTCTTACGTCATCAGGCCACACAATACGTGACTTGCGGTGGGATTTTGAGGATAGAAGAGATGCGACCTGGGTCAGAATATATTCCTTATTTTTTAACACGTTTCTTCAATTTGGTAGAACCCATTCATCCAGTGGGTTCAGACAATGTCTGTTAAGTGCCTTGTCCAAGTACACAACCGACTACACCCACCATATAACGTGCTAACAAAGCTACACAACAACCAAACACAAGAACCAAACATTACCATCCGACCACACGCATATGGTCACCAGTACACCTTACCTTCCGGAATAAACTTTTCCCGCCATTTCCGCCACTTTCGCCGCTTTTCCCGCCACTTCCCCCCCTCTGCTCCACCGGCCCCAATGACCTCACCCACGCGTCATATTCCGCCTGTAGCGCCCTCTTGCGGACATCCACCCGAGGACGGGACGGCCCCTGATACGTCACTCTTGTCCGCGTCACGCGAGGTCGAAACTTCGATTCCACATTCTTTCCTCCGCGGCTCACGCTAATACCCATTATGACGTCACAAATCGTTTCTTCAACAACTTATTAATAAATTCCCGGTGTAAGAATCGAACCACGCACCACTGGAGACCTGATATCCACATTAATGGATCCAACCAAACTTTCCTGCTCGTGGGACCTCTTGCTCCCACACTCCCACACGGGGCAACCAGTGTCCTCTATTCTTTGTTCCGGAAAATTAATATAAGTTGACCCCTTGACCCTTTGACCTATTCACTCCTTAAGCTCTTGACCTCTTGAGCTCTTGACCTGTTTACCCCTTGACCTCTTGACCCCTGGACTTATTGGTAGTTGCCGTGTAATGAAGTCATGCACTTCCTCGGGTACAAGGGATTCGATGTAGTTGTGGTGGTGGAAGGGGTGATGGGGGGGTAGTGGGAGGGTAGTGGGAGGGGGGGTAGTGGGGGGGTTGTCGGGGGGTAGTGCGGTGCTTCACCCACCTCTTTTTAATTACTTGT
>CH001930.1:12259-24564 GCA_000149265.1 Ciona savignyi
GGGGACGGGGGGTTGTGGAACAAACAGGAACTTAGGGATCCAAGATCTCAACAAGATGGCGTCGTCTGCACAATACTGAACCTTATATTCACCTGTCGTTGGAACATTCGTGTAAATAATGCAGTTATAAATACTCTAGTTATCTCGTTATAATCTTGGATAGTTGCATTTACAAAGCACCAATGCTTATACCAATAACACTGCATTTAATTTAATTTTTTGGCGATTTTGAAACGGCATTTAACCACCAATGGAACAGTAGAACTTTTCTCGTTACCCCCAACATTACCCCCCCCCGGCTACCCCCCCAAGTATCGGGTCGTTCTTGGACACTTTTATGTTAGGTTTTAATTTCATTAATTTTAATTTTAATAAAATTTGCTCCCACAATTTTGTTTTTAACGACCCCGTCATCTATTCTCCTGTTTTACACGTCTTTGAATAATTGTAGTTTTGCTGTTATATCCCGTCTCCTTGACTTGAAATAATTATGCTATTCTTATTTAATGTAACGAAGGAGCGAAAAAACTAAATTAGACCTGCAACATCCCCACACCCCAGTAGCTTTGCTATCCTCACATATTCATCCGCTGTCGAGTGATACAAACAAGTGAAAGTGCACCCGTCCATCCATCCAGACACATATGGGGCGACCATAATTGCCCACAACACCACTTCGCAATGAATTATTAAATCCCTCAGATTGAGGGAGATTACTTAGTGATTCTGTGCGTCGTTGAGTTTATACTTTGGTGCAAGTCATACAGAATAATGGCACGTCACTTTACGGACATTGCTTGAACCCAGCGGATTAATGGGTTCTATCAAATTAAAGGAACATGTGAATCATATACAACACACTGCAATAGCTCCGGTAACCCGACGATGGGCGCGAGGTGATCTGACGATTGCCTGTGTGTTAATCCCCTTGGTTTTCCATTCACAGGAACAAAAAATGTCTTCGATAATGCTCTGTAACCCAATTATTACTAAATATGTTTTATTTACAGTGATATATAAGGTAATCGACCACAATAGTAAGGTACTAGGTAGGCATTTCGCTCAATAAGCGCATTTTAGAGGTGTCACGTTGAAAAAATGAAAAACATATTTTTTAAACGATGAATTAAACTTAATTAATTTTGTTCTAAAAATGCGCGATCATGTTCATTGCAAAATGATAACAGTGACGTGTGGTAAGTGCCGTGTGCAAATATTTGTGACGTAATAGTATACAGTGTATGAAACAGTGTTTCCCAACATTTTTGTGAGTTTTGCCTCCAAATCCATCTAAGTGGGTTAAGTAACGAACATATACAGCTTTAATATGTTGTTAAAGGGAAAAACTTAAAATGGAAAGTGGGAAGGAGGGAAACTGCTTACTAAAATGAAGATTATGGCATTAGAGTTAATTGTAAACATGGGTTGGAATTAGGGTTTAGGAAAGAGTTGAAATTAGTTTCTGTAATTTTAGTGAGCAGTTTCACCCTTCTTTTATAGTGTTGCCTGTTTTATAGTGTTGCCTGTTTTATAGTGTTGCCTGTTTTATAGTGTTGCCTGTTTTATAGTGTTGCCTGTTTTATAAAGTTGCCTGTTTTATAGTGTTTACCCAGGTCGGGAAACACTGGACCACGATACCAGGTGCAACATATCAATGCTAAGCTAACAAGCAATATTTACAAATGGCCAACTTATATGAAGTAATGATTCTAAAAACAAATTTACCACATAGAAATAGTATAAAAATTAAATAAGAGATATAAAAATTAATGCATTTAAATCATTTATAGGAACATAGGTTTATATAAATGTTTTTGGTTTAAATTTTAAGAAAAAATGTTCGGACGAATTTTAAACTTAAGGAACTTGAATTTGCGTGATTCACTTCTGATGACGTCATATCCTTACCCGTACACTGTCGGTGCAACCTGAAGTATAAGATTTCTATGAATTCTGTTTGTCAGCATATTTTATACGTCATAATTGCCAGGCAATTTTCGTCTGTTAACTGTAAGCACGAGATGCCACTTTACTGCATGGGTACGATCTAATATTTAACATTCACAACAAATGAGATATATTACGTCACCTGGTTCCTGGAGACAGTGTTTACCATCTGTTGCTGCTGCATAATCATCATCGGCATGTTGGCGGCTCTTTGCTCATCCTGTACATTGTGGGTTATTTAATAACATTTCATTCAATAGAGGAATTAATAATCTATTTTTACAAAAAAGAAAGAAATTTTTAAAAATAAAAAGATTAAGGAAAAGTAATTCATCGAAGAAACAACAATATAGATAAAGATGCAAAAGGGGTTAACACACAGGCAATCGTCAGATCACCTCGCGCCCATCGTCGGGTTACCGGAGCTATTGCAGTGTGTTGTGTAGGATTCACACGTTCCTTCAATTTGGTAGAACCCATTAATCCGCTGGGTTCAGGCAATGTCCGTTAAATGTCTTGTCCAAGGACACAACCGACCACTTTCGGTTGATGCGGTTGATATCAACTCACGTTTTTCCGTTGGTTTCCAGCCACAACGAGAAATATCCCACTCAGCATGAAGAGCCCAGCACAGCCCCAGCCCATGTAGAAGACGAAGCCGAACGCAACGGCTCTCGTCTGACTGAAGCCTGCTATGGAACCGGCAAAGGTCAGGACCGACTGGATATCGTTGTAGAGATTCAGCCCGGTGAAGGCTCCGCACGCTCCGATCAATATGATGCCTGGGGGAGGACAATCCAGTGATCCTGGGTTCGAAACCAGGCCTGGTATAAACGAACCTAGTGGAGGATCCAGTAATCCTGGGTTCGAGACCAGGCCTGGTATAAACAGACCTAGTGGAAGATCCAGTGATCCTGGGTTCGAAACCAGGCCTGGTATAAACAGACCTAGTGGAGGATCCAGTGATCCTGAGGTCGAAACCAGGCCTGGTATAAACAGACCTAGTGGAGGATCCAGTGATCCTGGGTTCGAAACCAGGCCTGGTATAAACAGACCTAGTGGAGGATCCAGTGATCCTGGGTTCGAAACCAGGCCTGGTATAAACAGACCTAGTGGAGGATCCAGTGATCCTGGGTTCGAAACCAGGCCTGGTATAAACAGACCTAGTGGAGGATCCAGTGATCCTGGGTTCGAAACCAGGCCTGGTATAAACAGACCTAGTGGAGGATCCAGTGATCCTGGGTTCGAAACCAGGCCTGGTATAAACAGACCTAGTGGAGGATCCAGTGATCCTGGGTTCGAAACCAGGCCTGGTATAAACAGACCTAGTGGTGGATCCAGTGATCCTGGGTTCGAAACCAGGCCTGGTATAAACGGACCTAGTGGAGGATCCAGTGATCCTGGGTTCAAAACCATGGTATGACATACTTGCAACGATATCGAACGCTCCTTTAGCGATGATGAGTCCACTTCTGTCTTCCACACAAATAGCTATGAGAAGGAGAATGATGGAAATCCCATTGAAAACATCGGCTGCTATGAAACATCCTCTAGTAACCGTCACGTCGAGCTCATCAAACCAACCTGAGAGATTTTTACAAAATGAGAGAATACATAAAATGAGAGAAAGTTTAAAAGTGAGAGATTAGAATTTTACAAAATGAGAAAAAGTTTAAAAGTGAGAGATTAGAATTTTACAAAATGAGAAAAAGTTTAAAAGTGAGAGATTAGAATATTCCAAAATGAGAGAAAGTTGAAAAGTGAGAGAATATTGCAATATGAGAGAAAGTTGAAAAGTGAGAGAAGATTGAAAAATGAGAGAATATTCCAAAAAGAAGAATCCTCGAATCTAATAACCCGTGTAACATGGATCCTGACACGCATTCACCGAGTTTCGAATCTAATGGTCGCTTTCTTCAGACCAGTTTGATATTTCGGTCGCTTATCCGTTACGTCACAACGTACGTCACAACAAATCATCACAACGAATCGCAATCCGGTAGGTGGCCACAGAGAGGCATCGTAATTCGCCACGGTCGCGTGGCCGAATGGTTAACGCGACTGAATGAACGGTACAAGTGTTGGGTTCGAAACTTGGCTCGGTAACAAATGTATCAAGCGATTCGCTTGATGATTTCCATCGTATGTTTATTGTGGACGATTGAGTATCGGATGAAAATGTGGTCTGGTGGAATGGCAAAGCGACGAGTATATATATGCTGACCAGTATCGAACACCCTAGGTACTAGTTCATCATATATTCGAAATAAAACATGGAAAAAATCTACAATTCGAATGTTTCATTGTTTGTCTTTTCATTCGACTCGGGGAGTGAATAATTCCCGATGCGACGGCTTAAATTCATTACGTGACGTCATAATCATGCGTTTTACGTTGTATATACACGTCGTGACGTCGTCGCGACGGAATAATGGGTCACTTTTGGTAAAAACTGTTAGGTCAAACGCATTCCGTCATTCGTATCCCGCCAAACGCATGTCACGGGCGCATGCCGCCAAACGCATGACGCGGCCGTATTGGCAACCCATTGTATTAGTATATAAAAAGCATAGGGTTGTCCACCGGGGAATACCCTAGGTTTCCAAAGTACAAATAACGTTATTTCGTTACAGCGATTAATGACAATAACCTGATCAACACCGCAATAAGATGTAAAATATAAATATGTGAGGCTGGGTATTGAACCCATGATTCCAACACCCTTAATGCATGGAACTGATATATTTATCGGTCGCGTTAACCAATCGACCACATTTCTGTGATATTTTCTTATGGAGCCAAGTTTCGAACCCATGATGGGCTCGTCACTAGGACCGTTGTTTTTTATAAGAGTCGGTATATGTATCGGTCGCAATTCGGCCATAACCATGATCGTACTGCTGCTGCACGATAATATGGGGTCCTAATGGCGGTAGCTCACTAGCGCCTCCAGCGACCTACCTATGAATTGGCAGTCAGAGTTGGTGACGTAAGTGCAGTCCCTCCACAAGCCGACCAATGGGTTGGTCAATGAGCTGAGAGAGAACGGAATATATTTCCACGGTGCCACATACTGCACCACCACTAATAGCCCGGTGGAGGCGAACGACATTAACAAACCGAATACTTCACAAGCGCCCATTTCACTTATTTGAGAGGTTTCTGGAATTAAAACTGAAAGAAAGTTAGTAAAATTCCGAATATATTTGTTCTTAAAAAGCGTTATATATTAGTTCCTAAAGAGCGTCTTAAAGAGCCGCCTCGATAATATCTAGGAGTTGAAAAGGTAGTCTGCCCGATACCTGACTTGTAGTGCAAGTATTGCCAGATATTTGAATAGAAATCCCCAATTCTTCCTACATTTCGGCTCAATCGGTAGCGTTGGCTTTCAGGAAGTCGAAAGGTCGTCGGATCAAAACTGGTCGCTAGCTAGTCGGCTGTGTATTTGGGTAAGGCACTTAACGGATATTTCCTGAACCCAGCGGATTAATCGGTTCTACCAAATTGAAGGAACGTGTCTATCATATACAACACACTGCAATAGCTCCGGTAACCCGACGATGGGCGCGAGGTGATCTGACGATTGCCTGTGTGTTAACCTTGGTTTTCCCATTCACGGGGGTAAAACTTGACTATCCTGCCATGTCCTGTCTTATACCTTATTTGTTTAGATTATTATTTAAAATATAATGCGTTGCGGCAAACGGCGACATATTGATGCGGCATGCGGCGTGCGAAACTGACTCACTATACAATACTGGTATCATCCCCGTACAGCACGGCACAGGATTGGGCAACCATCCACACACTACGTCACGTATTCAATATTTGTGCCTGGGTAACACAAGCCAGCGAACAATGGACCGCATAATAGCCATTGTGTTCGAACATTGCTTGATTATCTACCTAAGCCATGGAAACATTCTTGAAAAGAAATTTCCTTCTAAATATGACGTATTAAGTCACGCGGAAATATCATTAATCCGGCAATTTTGTTCGTTTTTATACTTTTGAATTTATTCCTTCAAGTAACGAAATATATACGAACAATCGTGTAATATCGGACGAAAACGGACGCGACTGTTAAACAAATTCAAAATCGTATAATCACAACGCATTTTAAAGCATCACATACTTTTCTTCGAGGCTTCGCGTTATTTTCTTTTAAACATTTATTCTGTTATATGTAAGGTTCAGCGGCCACGTCTAATTACACCGAAAGTAAATAATATATTGGATTATAGACGAGTTTTGTTTTCCCGTTTTCCAAATTATTATCAAAGGTTCGTGTTTTTATCGTGGAAAAAATAAACATAACTTCAAAAACTCAAATTGGTTGCTATAACTTTAAACTGTTTGAAATAGATTTTCAACCCTAACCATTAATGAATGGTTCCTTCTTAACCATATTTTCGGAACTTTCTTATAACTTTAAGAAGTCTTTCTTGTTGTACTGAAACAAACATTTTTATGACGAAACAAAACTAAATCTGAGCATCGAAATATCTGGCGGTTCCTGGCTCTACGACCATTCTATGTAAATCCTACGAAGCGTGTTTTCATGGTAAATTCAACAACAATGCGTTGTGGGGGGGTTGTGTGTTTTCTAATTTAGTCCCGGCTATTCATACGACAATGCAAACACAAGAGAAGGTATTAGGTTCCGTGCGACGTTGTTTCAAGCACCCGAGTATCTGGTTTGTTTGTCAGTCTCTTGGGATGTTTGCCAGAGATTGTGTTGGTTGCTATCAACAATGGGGGGTCGTGTTACATCGGGTGGTGAGAATTGCGACAACAACTTTTGTGATAAACTTGTCCGTGTCATGCCTGCGTGGTGGCTCGACTGTGGGCAAGAGGTGTCTTACGATACCTGTGGATAAAGCCTGGCTTCCCATTCACGAGGATATAAATGAACCAACCATCCACACACTATAATATCTCCAGCAACTCGACTGCGGGCATGAGGTGTCTCGGAGTAAAATTGAACTTATCATCAGCAAACATTTGATCAATCCACCAAAACATGAGAGGTTTAAATTTTATTATGAGATTTCAATTTAGGCAAAAAATTAGATTTAATCAACTTATAATTCTTCGTTATTTTTCCCACAAATAGTGGAAACAGAAATGTTAAAAAATGCGAAAAATAAAATATTTACAACGATGGTATACTGCAGTGTGGTATACAGTACGTGATTCTGGAATTAATTGAATAAGTACCTTGGAATAAGAACCTGATAAGCCAAGTTAAACAGTGCAGTGATGGGAGGGGGGGTTGTACAGCAATGTTGCTACAATATGTAGGGAATATAACGATGGTTGATATATCTCTTTAAAACTTTTGATATTTTTGTTGATATATAAAATATGGGAAAATTTTCGAAACATTTGGAATGGATGCCTTTTTGTATGTCGGATCAAAAATAACAGTTTTCTAACATCATGGGTATAGAAATATACCAATGTTTTAATACCCAAGAAACAACATGAAAATACTTCTGTTTTGTTGAGACAGTCGTATTAAAAGTAATAAAAATTAAATGATTAATTGTTCCTTTAATTCAGGCAAAAAGTGAAAAAAGGTGATTCGGAAAATCTTGGAATCACTGGCAATAGTAAAGCATGGGGAGTACAGGGAATGGATATAATTAAACAGATGGTAGCAGTGATGCGCAATTATTTCTTACAGAAATCAAACAATTATTGGCAATAATACTTAATAATGATAAATAAATATAATGATGAATGAACACATAAGATCCACAGTCATTATCGTTGAAATACAGTTTTGTTCGCAACATATTAATTGTACCACAGCTGATATAAGATTTCTATGATTAGTATATACATTTGGGGGAAGTACCTTAGGGTTGGTTTGCTACAGTTCTCAAAATAAGTTCAGAAAAGTACAGAAAGCGTGATAATAGCACAAAAAAAGGAAAAAAAAAAGCACAAAAAGGGGGAAATACCCTAGATATGGGTTAATTCACTCACATAGGGGAAATCCCCACAAATGGGTTAATTCATCCACAACCAACACATGGGTTAATCCTCACTGGGTGGCGCTGCCAGCAGCGAAAGCCTTCGGTCCAAGAAACTTCTTGTAATAACTCGGTAGAGTGGATCGTGGCTTGTGGACTGGGGGGGGGGGGGGGGTTTATATATCAGGTAGGTGGGGTCAAGTATATGTGGTATGTGGGGTCAAGTATATGTGGTATGTGGGGTCAAGTATATGTGGTATGTTGGGTCAAGTATAGGGGATATGTGGGGTCACATAGCACATTATTATGTGCATAAGGGTTTGATTTAACTAGTTTTCCCGCTTATTTCATTCTCAATACCACCGTTAATCTTTATTATCGAAGCAGAAAACTTCCATTGTAGATCAACAATCAATTTAGTTTCCAAAATTACATCGTCACGTTGCCTGAACCCAGCGGATTAATGGGTTCTACCAAATTGAAGGAACATATGAATCATACACAACACACTGCAATATCTCCGGTAACCCGACGATGGGCGCGAGGTGATCTAACGATTGCCCGTGTGATAACCCCTGGGTTTACCCATTCACGGGGATAAAGATGAATATCCCATCTTAAAATATCAATAAATGAGAAGGCATGAAGACAAATAGCTACCTGTCTCCTCTGTTGGCATGTCTGCTTTGTGAGCTTGGTGGGCAGCCTTAATTTCACCATTGTTCGATAACTCTACGCCAGACTTGGGCGCTACTTTGTAGTCTTCATGGGTGGTCTGCATGGGTATGAGTGAATTTAAATCGAGCACAGTAATACACCTCATGCCCACAGTCGAGCACAGTAATACATCTCATGCCCACAGTCGAGCACAGTAATACACCTCATGTCCACAGTCGAGCACAGTAATACACCTCATGTCCACAGTCGAGCACAGTAATACACCTCATGCCCACAGTTGAGCACAGTAATACACCTCATGCCCACAGTTGAGCACAGTAATACACCTCATGCCCACAGTCGAGCACAGTAATACACCTCATGCCCACAGTCGAGCACAGTAATACACCTCATGCCCACAGTCGAGCACAGTAATACACCTCATGCCCACAGTCGAGCACAGTAATACACCTCATGCCCACAGTCGAGCACAGTAATACACCTCATGCCCACAGTCGAGCACAGTAATACACCTCATGCCCACAGTCGAGCACAGTAATACACCTCATGCCCACAGTCGAGCACAGTAATACACCTCATGCCCACAGTCGAGCACAGTAATACACCTCATGCCCACAGTCGAGCACAGTAATACACCTCATGCCCACAGTCGAGCACAGTAATACACCTCATGCTCACAGTGGAGCACAGTAATACACCTCATGCCCACAGTCGAGCACTGTAATACACCTCATGCCCACAGTCGAGCACAGTAATACACCTCATGCCCACAGTCGAGCACAGTAATACACCTCATGTCCACAGTCGAGCACTGTAATACACCTCATGCCCACAGTCGAGCACAGTAATACACCCCATGCCCAGTCGAGCACTGTAATACACCTCATGCCCACAGTCGAGCACATTAATACACCTCATGCTCACAGTCTAGCACAGTAATACACCTCATGCCCACAGTCGAGCACTGTAATACACCTCATGCCCACAGTCGAGCACAGTAATACACCCCATGCTCACAGTTGAGCACTGTAATACACCTCATGCCCACAGTCGAGCACAGTAATACACCCCATGCCCACAGTCGAGCACTGTAATACACCTCATGCCCACAGTCGAGCACAGTAATACACCCCATGCCCACAGTCGAGCACTGTAATACACCTCATGCCCACAGTCGAGCACATTAATACACCTCATGCTCACAGTCTAGCACAGTAATACAACTCATGCCCACAGTCGAGCACTGTAATACACCTCATGCCCACAGTCGAGCACAGTAATACACCTCATGCCCACAGTCGAGCACATTAATACACCTCATGCTCACAGTCTAGCACAGTAATACACCTCATGCCCACAGTCGAGCACTGTAATACACCTCATGCCCACAGTCGAGCACAGTAATACAACTTATGCTCACAGTCGAGCACAGTAATACATTTCATGCCCACAGTCGAGCACAGTAATACACCTCATGCCCACAGTCGAGCACAGTAATACACCTCATGCTCACAGTCGAGCACAGTAATACCACCACATGCCCACAGTCGAGCACAGTAATACATTTCATGCCCACAGTCGAGCACAGTAATACACCTCATGCCCACAGTCGAGCACAGTAATACACCTCATGCTCACAGTCGAGCACAGTAATACCACCACATGCCCACAGTCGAGCACAGTAATACACCTCATGCTCACAGTCGAGCACAGTAATACCACCTCATGCTCAAAGTCGAGCACAGTAATAAACCTTATGCCCACAGTCGAGCACAGTAATAAACCTCATGCCCACAGTCCAGCACAGTAATAAACCTCATGCCCACAGTCGAGCACAGTAATAAACCTCATGCCCACAGTCGAGCACAGTAATAAACCTCATGCCCACAGTCGAGCACAGTAATACACCTCATGCCCACAGTCGAGCACAGTAATACATCTCATGCCCACAGTCGAGCACAGTAATACACCTCATGCCCACAGTCGAGCACAGTGATACACCTCATGCCCACAGTCGAGCACAGTAATACACCTCATGCCCACAGTCGAGCACAGTAATACATCTCATGCCCACAGTCGAGCACAGTAATACACCTCATGCCCACAGTCGAGCACAGTGATACACCTCATGCCCACAGTCGAGCACAGTAATACACCTCATGCCCACAGTCGAGCACAGTAATACATCTCATGCCCACAGTCGAGCACAGTAATACACTTCATGCCCACAGTCGAGCACAGTAATACATCTCATGCTCACAGTCGAGCACAGTAATAAACCTCATGCCCACAGTCGAGCACAGTAATACACCACATGCTACTCACATTAGATTTACTCGGCACGAATATAAACGATCCAGCTTGCAAAGTGCTCCTTGTTTTAACTGTAGGAGAAAATATTTCAATTTTTAATAATTCACATTTCATCAAAACTTCAGATTCTTATAAACCTAACAAACCCACATCAGCATCTAGGAAACTCTACTTTGCAATTTGTATAGGGTAGGAGGAGGATAGAATATTCATCTTCTGTGAATGGGAAAACCAAGGGGGTTATCACACGGGCAATCGTCAGATCACCTCGCGTCCATCGTCGGGTTACCATAGCTATTGCAGTGTGTTGTATATGATAAACACGTTTCTTTAATTTATTAGAACCCATTAATCTGATAAGGTAAGGCAATGTCCGTTAAGTGCCTTGCCAAAGGACACAACCGACTAGCTAGCCACCAGTTTCGCACCTGCAACCTTTCGATTGAAAGGCGACGCACTTAACCGTTAGACCAACCGGCCGGACAATAGAAATAGGACAAGTTTTAATTAACCAAGTTGTATGTGAATCTATACAATGAGATATTTCATCACAAATTAAATCTTATCACCTTTTTGCTTTTGCTTTTGCGAGTTTCTCATCCTTTTAATTTGCGAATGCAGTTTTTCTATTTCTATGGCTGTTTTATCGGTCTCCGTCAAATCCTTGCTCTGTTACGACATCGTGTGGTTGGATTTGTATTATTCATTTTTTGAAATGTGAGAGTTTTAGTTAGAACACACATTGTGATAGACCCAGCAACTCGACTGTGGGCATGAGGTGTCTTACGATACCTGTGGATAAAACCTGGCTTCCCACCTACGAGGATATAAATGAACCAACCATCCACACACTGTAATAGCTCTAGCAACTCGACTGTGAGCATGAGGTGTCTTACGATACCCCTGGATAAAGCCTGGCTTCCCACCCACGAGGATATAAATGAACCAACCATCCACACACTGTAATAGCTCCAGCAACTCGACTGTGAGCATGGGGTGTATTACGATACCCCGTGGATAAAGCCTGGCTTCCCACCCACGATGATATAAATGAACCAACCATCCACACACTGTAATAGCTGCAGCAACTCGACTGTGGGCATGAGGTGTCTTACGATACCCGTGGATAAAGCCTGGCTTCCCACCCACGAGGATATAAATGAACCAACCATCCACACACTGTAATAGCTGCAGCAACTCGACTGTGGGCATGAGGTGTCTTACGATACCCGTGGATAAAGCCTGGCTTCCCACCCACGAGGATATAAATGAACCAACCATCCACACACTGTAATAGCTCCAGCAACTCGACTGTGGGCATGAGGTGTCTTACGATACCCGTGGATAAAGCCTGGCTTCCCACCCACAGGATATAAATGAACCAAC
>CH001921.1:3973-24421 GCA_000149265.1 Ciona savignyi
TTTAAACTACGGAAGGTTAATTCAACCACATTCTACCTGAATCTTTTAATCTGACCAGCTTGGAGGGTCATGTGCGGTTGCAACAATCCGTTTGTTGTGTAATAATCAATCCCATTGTTGATGTCCTTTAACCAATCTTCCAAGTTTCTGCCACCAGATACGTTGAACATACGGTGTCTGTGGGAGGGGGTCGGGGGTTACATGCCCGTATTTATTTAACGGGTGGAATTGGGTACAGCTGTGATATAAAGAAAAATACTAGCCATCGTTTACATAACATCAAATACAAATTTAAGCAACGGATTTATTTTGTTAAAGCAGATTAAGTTGTGTGCCTAATCTCTTTAAACAAACTCCGAAAAACATCCACCTGAATGACTCCGAGTCTTTAACATAACTCTGCAAACTTCCAAACCCAAGTAGATCTATATCCGCATATTGTAAAGTTGGTTGGAACAACAATTCAATATCATGTTCACAGTTGGAAGGGCAGGATACAGACTTGATTAAAGGGGAAGTCCCGTTATCAGGATCCTCTACGATAAGCATGCCTGACATTCCTCCTTGGACCTGGCGATGGGAGATGGTTAGGGCAATGGGTTTAGCTACATTGGTAGGTTGTTCAACAGACGGAAGGGTGGTGGATACCAGAGCTAAACAGAAGGATGTATTCTTGGGCAAGATATTTAGCGGAAGGTGCCGAAACAAAATGGACTAATGGGCTAAACGAAGTCAATGGGAGTGTGTTATCATTATAAAATCTCAAAAAAGTACTTATAGTACTTAAGGGTCGGTTCCGGAGAAACAACCGTTCGGCTTAGAGAGAAACACCGACATAGAAAATCAACTGAACCCTGAAACATGGTAGCTCCATGTAAATGGGCATGATACCAATATGTTCCGGCGGGATTATGAGGGTCGATGTGGTAGATGTGGGTGAAATGGCCACCGGGCAGCACTTCCAAGAAAACATCATCAGCTGGTTTCTGGGAAATTAATTGGTTTCTCTTTAATGCATGTGCCTGCTTAATTGGTTTCTCTTTGCGTCATGTGCCTGCTTATTTTTGTATCATATCGGTTAGCTCAATCGTTAAAGGCGTCTGTCGGTGTAAAAAAAGTCGGTAGTTTGTGCTTTCGAAACCGGTTCCAACGCACCTTAACCCCTTCAAAGCTCATTAAAACTAAACCACCACAAATAAGCCAGTTTGAACTAAATCCCTTCCACTGAACCCCCTTAGAATTAAAATCTTTATCTCTTTACTTCTAAAAACTAAAACCATTAAATTTAAAACTTAAAAATTATATCCTAACCCTTCCAACATAACCCATTTACAACTTCATCTTTTACAATTTAACCACTTAAAACCTTTATAACTGAACCGCTTTACAACGTCAGTTCTTATAACTAAAACTCTTACAACTTGAACGACTTAAAATCGTTAAACAAGTGATTTTGTTAAACCAATTTTATTATTCCCACCAAATGATTTAGGCCTAATAACGTACATGTCCTTTATATTCGGTTGTAAAGTGTTTAAATGTTCACTTGGAAGAAGTCTAATAAAAAGGGTACAATTTTAAATGGGGTTCAATTATGGAGATCTAATTGTAAGGGTTTAGTTTTCGAGATTTAGTTTTCGAGATTTAGTTTCAAAGCTTTTTTTTAATGGGTGAAGTTGTAACTTTTTTTTGATTTTACACAGTGGTATCTAATAAGTCTTTGATATATTAATTTAGCCATTTTAAATCAGTGGGCAGAGGTTATTCAGCAATAATCATGGATCAATCGATCGGCATACTTTGCTGTACGATATATACTTTCCTTAAATTTGTACACGTATTTATGGTAAAACATATTCTACATTGAGCTACAAATGAGATACCGTGCTACTGATGTGTAGACCATGTGTATGAAGGTTGGTAGAGTTGGGGGAATGCAATTGGTTGTGGAACTCTGGCCCGGTTTTCTGCATCGGATCCAAATTGTTCATCTGGGGATAAAAAGGTTATAATAAGTCCATGTTATTTCACATTCTAAAAAGTTTCAACCCGACTGCCATAGTTTTGTTTCTGCAAGCATAAACGCCCAGTTACCAAAACACACTTCTTTTTCATGTGCAGTTAAAAAAAGAATTGTAAGATATCTCGACCCATTAATGTTTTATTGATGTCTATGATAAATCATAAATTGCATCACAACCAAATTACGTCACAATGGGAGTTTGTGTTACAATATCTATACCCGACCGCGTGTTAGAAAATGCTTTCTTTTTGATTTAGTCACCGTACAGTCTGCAGCACAGTAATTTATCCGATACCGTGTATTTTCCGTTCCGGTTCTAAAGCCAAAGTTTGAAAACCGTATCATCCCTCCGTATCATCTCTCCGTATCATCCCCACTGCGTAACATCTCCGTCCATATCGTCCCTGTATCACCCCCATATCGTCCCTGCCCCCTCCGTTCCGCATCTGTAACCGTTTGAACTCTGATCGCCAATTATAATTCGAGGACACAAACTGTCTGTTCTTTTATTCGATACGAGTTATTTTCAAACCAAAGCAACCCCGTTACTCCACCCGCGGAAGTAACATCGTTTTCAAACTGAGCAAACTGATCAAACCCATCGTAACCGTACCTCTCGACCATGGATAACCAACCAGAACACCGCGTAGAACAATGGCTGGACAACATTGAAGAAGCCAAGCAGCCAGGCATTGAAGAAGCCAAGCAGATACCAGCACCACCTAATTCAACCACACCACTCGATGAAAAGCACGAATCAGTAAGTGTTGTAAGCACTACAAGCTCGATGCGCAGCTTTAAGCTAAAAGATAGCAAGGTAAAGCTTGAACTTGCTAGGCTTGCGCGACAACAAGACTTAGAGTAGAAAAGAAGAAAGCAAGCTGCTCGCTGAAGCAGCTGAAAGAGAAAGAAAATTACAAGAGGAACTCGCCGACCGTGAATCCCGGCGAAAACTAGAATTGGCTGAAGCTGAAGCTAGGGCATGGGAGGAAGCATCCATTCCTGAGGCCAGACACAACGAAGTTCAAACCCGCCAATATGCTGGCTCAACGACACCGCTTCTAGAGCAGACTACATCCGCTGAACAATCACGCAACGAGATAACACCGACCGCAGCGCAGCCACCACAACGTTCGACCCTGTACGCCCCGCCCGTTGTGCGCCCTAAGAACAGCGCTTTGTCACATCTTCCCTTAACCGAACGTCATTCGCCACCGTTTCCGTCCGACATCCGGGTGAACGACGAAAGAGAACACGTGACAACACAGCATCAGAACCGACCGTCCCGATATGCTGATCGCTTCCCAATGCGCAATCAACAACGACGTACACAGCTATCACCGACTCGTATCCGACGAGATTCACCACTCCGTCACGTAAATCACCAAGAGGTAGGTGAACGCTTTCTACCCAAACCAATTGTACAAAAATTTAATGGAGATCCGATGGACTACTGGTCCTTCGTCAACCGATACCAGCTACATATTGCCGACAAAGTAGACTCATACGACCTAAAATTAGGTATACCTACTCCAACATTGCACAGAGCCCGTCTGTGAGAAAATTAAGCATAACTCCGTAGATAATTACGAAAATGATGGCTACGAAACGGCCATGCAAGAATTATTCGAAAGATATGGTCAACCCTCATATAATAGCACGACGGTGCGAGAGCTTGTTGCAGGAATTCCCGAGGGTGCCCGCAGATGACCCCGAAGCGCTGGAGAAATTGGCCGTTCTGTTCCGAAACTGCTGCGCGTCCCTGGAAAAGACAAGGGTAAAATCGACGGTAGACTCTGTTGGCTTCATATCGACGCTGGTCAACAAGCTGCCATTGGAACTGAGAAAGAAATGGATATCCAAGTCGCTGAGTATACAGGACAAAACAGGTGCGGTAGCTGTTTTTAAAGACTTTGCTAACTTCGTTAGAGAACAGAGTCGCGAAGCTAACTCTGTGTATGGAAAGTGTTTACTGCTAAAGTCCACAAACCCTGTAGTAACTACCGCACGAAAACCGAAAGTGTCGGCTTATAACGTGAACGTGACTGCCGAATTTCCCACTGCTGCCGCTCCCACTCCGAAACCGTCCGGGCTGCAGTGCCCTGTCTGCAAGAAACCACATTTGATTGGCGCCTGCCGCGACTTCAAGGATAAATCGTACGAGCAACGTAAGCGCGTAACCCGGGAATGCGGCCTATGCTTTAAATGCCTAAAGGCAGGCCATTCCGTGCGAGAATGCCCACATAAAATCAAATGCAGTGTAGAAGGTTGCACCGGCAACTTCCACCACACCTTGCTCCATGACCCGAGATGGATCATCAGACCCGCAGACCGAATTGAAAGCAACACGAACGTTAAAGCATGCATGCACTCGCTTAGCGCTAAGAAAAACACCGTGGTACCGACTTCCGCATATTTAGACATTGTCCCCGTACGCGTTAGAAGCGGAGGCAAAGAGACGAGAGTGTACGCTCTTCTCGATTCCGGAGCGAACCGCACATTCTGTGACCGTCGACTGGCCGATCAGTTACAAGCTACGCCGACTGGTCGCGCCGCGAACTTTGACCTGTGTACAATGACTACTTCCGAACCGATCAATGTAAAACGACTTCCGTCTCGTTAACTGTTCTTCCGCTTGCTGGCGGCGAAGAGCTTAACCTGCCCGACGTTGCGCTCATTAAGGAAATTCCCGCTACACCGAGCAAGATTCCAGAGCGCAATAAACTGAACAGATATAAGTACCTTCGTGGAGTGGACCTGCCACAAATTCCCGATGGTGAAGTGATGCTGTTGATCGGCAACGACAACGCAATGGCACACCGGTGCCTGGAAAGTCGCTTCGCACCAAATCCACGCGAGACGCCTGACGCTATCCGGACCCCCCTAGGCTGGCTGTTAAAAGGACCGTCGCTGGACAGCTTGCCGAACGAAGAGGGTGCAGCCGGATTCTTACTTCAAGCCACAGCGGGCTCAGGAAGTGACGAGGCGATAAAGGACTTACTCATCAATGACGTTGGTGATGTGTTCCCCTCCTCCGATACTGCTGCAACCGACGACGTTGAAACATTGATGTGCTGGCTTCGAAGCCACAAGGAGGCGTCGGAGTTTGGCATGAAGTACTCAAAAGAAGACGTCATGGCTTACGATATAATGACGCGCCGAATTGAAAGAGTTGAAGGCCACTACCAACTTCCGCTGCCATGGAAAGACGACAGCACCGTTTTACCGGATAGCCTGCCAATGGCAAGGAGCAGACTATCAAGTTTGAAGAAGCGACTGGCGAGAGATGTCGATTTTTCCGTAAAGTATACGAAATACATGACGATGATGTTGGACAATGGGTACGCAGAAGTAGTGCCAGAGGACGAAGTGAATACTACCAACAAGTTATGGTACCTCCCGCATCACCCTGTAATTAACCCAAAGAAACCAAGTAAGGTTCGTATCGTGTATGACTGTGCGGCGAAATGCGAAGGACAATCTATAAATGACAAGCTGATGAAGGGCCCTGATTTAGTGAACCCGCTGGTAGGGGTGTTGATGAGATTCCGCAGAGAACGCGTGGCTATCGTATCCGACATAGAAGCAATGTTTCATCAAGTTCTGGTTGCCCAAAAGGATCGTGACGCTCTGAGATTCTTGTGGTGGCCAGGAGGCGACCTGACCAAATCACCCGTTCCGCACCGCATGAAAGTGCACCTGTTTGGCGCCCGCTCGTCACCGTGCTGCGCAACTTTCTGCCTGCGCGAAACTGCCAGAGAATTTGGCAAGTTTTTTCATCCACGAGTGGCCGAAGTTGTAAAGAATAACTTTTATGTGGACGACTGCCTCGTAACCGCCGTTGATGATCAAGCCGGCATCCAACTGGTGAAGGATTTACGTAATCTACTTTCAATGGGTGGCTTTAAACTGACGAAGTGGCTATCCACTAGTGTCGCTGTGATGGAATCCGTTCCGGCCGATGATCGAGCAAAGGTGATTCAAGATATTCCGCTAGGAGGAGATGTACATGAACGTGTTCTGGGAATCAATTGGTGTGTCCAAGACGACGAGTTCAGATTCGACATCACTATCCCCGACAAAACCGCTGACACGACGATGTATGCTTTCCGTTACCAATTCACTTTTCGATCCATTAGGCTTTGTTGCCCCTGTTGTATTGGAGGCCCGACTTATTTACAGAGATCTCTGCTTGATGAAAACCGACTGGGACGAGGAGGTCACTGGCACCGAGCTCGAGCGATGGAAAGCTTGGTGCAACAGCCTTAATGAACTGACCCGCATTAGAATTCCTCGGTGCTTCAAACCACAAGTCCGTCATCCGACCCCCGGAGTACAGCTCCATGTATTTGCAGACGCATCTACCGCCGCCCGTGGTTGCGTATGCTACCTTAGAACTACCTTCGAGGATGACAACACGACATGTTCGTTCGTGATGGGAAAGTCTCTTCTCTGCGATTCTGGTAAGCACACAATTCCTAGATTGGAGCTCGAAGCTGCACTTGACGCAGTAAAATTATCGCGAACCGTGAAAAGGGAACTCGGACTGGACGATTGCCATCGTGATCCATCTACTTGGACGGACTGGGGCGACAATTGTTCTACAGAAGCCTTTTCTCTGACTGCAAGAACTTTCCGGTTTTCTCTCGAAACCGCCTCTCTCAAATCGAAGCATACACAAGCGTGCACGACTGGAGACATGTTCCTACGAAACTGAACCCAGCTGATCAAGCGTCACGTGGAACGACGGCAGGGACCATGATGAAGACAGGAACGTGGCATTCCGGCCCTAAGTTCCTACACCGTCCCGCTAAAGACTGGCCTACTACGCTTTTACGGCCACAACCAACGGAGCAAATCTACCGAAGTTTTGACCTGCCAAAACCAGAATCTGTATTTCTGACAGCTACCAACTGCTCACCCACGGACAAATTCATCCGTTATTTCTCGTCCCTGCATCGATTAAAGATAAGCACGTCCTGGATTCTCCGTTTTTGTGCTTACCTGAAGAACAAGGTAAAGAAGGACACTGCAAAAATTCCGACATCGCCGATTGACGCCGAGGAGCTTCGATCTGCTGAGAGCGCCCTCGTGCGGTACGTACAACGTCAGGGAGTTCCCCGATTGGATGCGCATGCAATCGACCCGACGTCCGCCTTCTACGTCACCGATCTACAAACTGAACCCTATTCTCAATGATGGCATTCTACGCGTTGGAGGTAGATTGGACAATGCACGTCTTGACTACAAAGCACGCCACCCTGCCATTATCCCCGATAACTGCCACCTTACTGACCTACTTATCGATCACTGCCACAGTGTTGATGCTGCACACTCTGGTATGAATCACACTTTAAACATTTTATTTCAGCGCTACTGGGTGCAAAATGCTAGAGTTGCAACCCGACGTATCCTGTCCCGATGCCTACTGTGCCAGCGAAGAGCTGCAAGGCCCGAAAGACAGATCATGGCTGATCTCCCGCCGTCAAGACTGCAAATTGACGAACCACCGTTCACTCATACAGGAGTGGACTTCTTCGGCCCGCTACTGACCAAGTTAAGGAGAAGTGAAGTAAAACGGTATGGGTGTCTGTTTACATGTATGACTACTCGCGCCATCCATCTAGAAGTCGCTACGGACTTGTCTACCGACGCGTTTATAAATGCCCTGCGACGTTTTACGGCCCGACGAGGTCCCGTCACTCACCTGTATTCCGACAATGGCACTAACTTCGTCGGCTGCGAGCGGATACTTCGAGAATGTATAGAAGAATGGAATCGCAATCAAGTCGGCGACTACCTGAGACAGAAAAATATAATCTGGAAATTTAACCCACCAGCTGCCAGCCACTTTGGTGGGGCTTGGGAACGATTGATCCGTTCCGTGAAATTTATTTTGCAGGCATTATTGCAGGGCAAGCCGCTCGATGATGACCTTCTACATACCCTGCTTGTTGAAGTGGAAGACATTGTCAATTCCAGACCGCTTTACACAAGTACCGCTGGAGATCGGAGAAGACCTACCGCTGACACCGAATCACCTTTTGAAAATCAACCCTACAATTACTCCGCCACCGACAGTGACACGTAGTACAGATTGCTACGCCCGACGACGCTACCGAGTTGTCCAGTATCTCGCTGACGAGTTCTGGAAACGCTGGATCCAAGAGTACCCTCGATCAATAATCTCTCGACAGAAATGGCACGAGCAAAAGGACAATGTTGCTGAAGGAGATGTTGTACTCCTGGTGGACAATTCCGCCCCTCGAGGACAATGGCCTCTAGGCCGCGTGAACACCTTGTTTCATGACAAACATGGGATCGTTAGAAGCGTCGAAGTGAAGACTGCCGCTGGGTTAATGAAGCGCCCTATCGCAAAACTTTGCGTGATCGTGAGCGAGCGAGAAAGGAGCGCCCCATGACCTGGCACGGCGTTACGCCTTATTGTATATATTGTGTATAGTTTTTTTGTTTTTTATTCTTCGTTAAAAAATGTGCCTCGAATCTTTTCTTTGTGTAAAAAAATTGAAACTGCTTTGATGACGCATTTTTCCATTTTTGGCGGGGGAGGATGTAAGATATCTCGACCCATTAATGTTTTATTGATGTCTATGATAAATCATAAATTGCATCACAACCAAATTACGTCACAATGGGAGTTTGTGTTACAATATCTATACCCGACCGCGTGTTAGAAAATGCTTTCTTTTTGATTTAGTCACCGTACAGTCTGCAGCACAGTAATTTATCCGATACCGTGTATTTTCCGTTCCGGTTCTAAAGCCAAAGTTTGAAAACCGTATCATCCCTCCGTATCATCTCTCCGTATCATCCCCACTGCGTAACATCTCCGTCCATATCGTCCCTGTATCACCCCCATATCGTCCCTGCCCCCTCCGTTCCGCATCTGTAACCGTTTGAACTCTGATCGCCAATTATAATTCGAGGACACAAACTGTCTGTTCTTTTATTCGATACGAGTTATTTTCAAACCAAAGCAACCCCGTTACTCCACCCGCGGAAGTAACAAGAATATTTGTGTCAGATTTGTGTACATCTAAAAACGTTTAGGTAATATTTTTTGTATGAAAGTGGGTTAAAATCTATGCCAAATTTTTAAATATTACGGTAAATTTTGGGATGAATTTGAGGTGTTCCGTTGGGTTGTTTTCCACAATTCAGATAAAAAATCCAGTTTTAAAAAAGAGTTCAAAAACGTTTAACCTGATTTGAAAAGCTCTTAATTTTGAATGCCCTTAACATATTTCAAATACTTTTTTAATAAATTCTGAGGTATATTTACCACAATGTTGAATATACAATGACAAGGAAATTCTCTTGGGCTTACCATTTAAAGACAGGTTGTATATATTTAGATCATGTTATTTATTAATTTGTGATGTTTAAATCCAATTCGAATCATCCTTCTTGCAAAATTCGAGGCAACAGCGCATGTCTGTTATAATAGAGATTCATGGATAAATCATTTTAGCGTATTTTAGCGTAGGATTTGGTGTCATTTTTAGCGTAGGGTTTGGTGGGGTACAATTTTTAGCGTATTGTAGGGTAAATTACAAATTATTATCACCATGGTTAGCCAACCTGAGTAATTAAACGAGGATAACCCTTACACATAGCGATCCCAACTTTAATATGAATCGAAATCCACATTACCAACTTACCACGGTGATATTAATGTTGTCTCCCTGACGTACAGTAATGGTGGGCCCCGCAATTTTCCCATTATAAACCCTCCTATGCACTGTCAGCCAATCGAAAGTAAACTTCGTCACGTTAACTTGCAGTGTGTACGATAAGCTGCCTTCGCTCGATTTCACGGCTTCTGGCTCGACGAATGCCGCACCACCTGTGTATAGATGTCTAATAAACGTTTCAAATAAAAAATATAGAAATACCCAATTTTAATTGCGCAACATTAAACATTTTGCCAGATAATATGTCAAAAAAATATTTGGAAAAATTCAGTAACAGTTTTAAAATAGCTTGGTTATATTTTGTTTGTTTTATTAAATGACACAATAAACCTAAGGTCTCTATATGCTTATCAGAAAGTGTTTTATGGGGCTTTCGCACCTTTCTATTCATACTGTAATAGTTTATTGCCAATTTTTTCACAATTAATCATTTTGTAATTTCAAACTTTTTTAAATCTTATCTCGAATATCCTAAAAAATGAAATTGTCTCTACCGGTAAGTTGGCACGGGTTTGTCATCGAACAAGTTGACGCCCTCGTGTGGTCGATATAAACTGCACAGGCGAAAACGAAACCGATCACTTTCAGCATTTTAATATAAAATCAAACGAGATCTGAAAAACTTAAAAAGGTTTCATTTTAATTTTTTAACTTAAAAAAGTTTTCATTAAAGAATTTAACTTTAAATACAACGTGATGTATGCTAAGCAAAAAAAAAAACTTAATTAATTAAATATTGTTTTGTAAACTAATTTGATGTTATGTTTTATCAGTTTACCCCGTAATTTAGCAAGGGACCGGTATCACACGAGTAATCGTCAGTTTACCTCGCAATCCTTAGGTTGAAAGGCGTCGCACTCCAAAGCTATTGCGGTGTGTTTTATATTATAGGTCCTATTTAATTAAGCACTTTAAATAATATTCAATTAGGATAGGAGGATAGGATAGGATAGGATAGGATATTCATCTTTATCCCCGTGAATGGGAAAACCAAGGGGGTTAACACACGGGCAATCGTCATTTCACCTCGCGACCACCGTCGGGTTACCGAAGCTATTTCAGTGTGTTGTATATGATAGACACGTTCCTTCAATTTGGTAAAACCCATTAATCCGCTGGGTTCAGGTAAAGTGCCTTGTCCAAGGACACAACCGACTAGCTAGCGACCAGTTTCGCACCTGCAACCTTTCGATTGAAAGGCGACGCACTTAACCATTAGACCAACGGGCCGGAATTACAACTTAAATAATACACATTTAAACTTAAAGATAATAAAAAGAAATCACAACTAACTATAATAAGAAACTCGGTAAAAAAGAACTACTGCTAAAGCGGATTGAGCATCATCTAGTATCTACGTTTAAATGAGAGGTACACCTACTAGAAATAGCTAAAACTCAAATAAGTTCCAGTAATTCGATAAAGGAACTGAAACTGTCCGCTTCAATAGCTCTGTTTTCTACTACCTATTATAAAGGGATCCTGAAAATATTTGCATATACGGATCCGGGTACAATAGGCGGTATATTTCAATACTGTTCTCTCTTTACACAGCGTCTGTTTACGCCCGTGCTATATAACATTGAGAAAATGTATAACAGTACATTCCATAGCAATATAAGTTGGTCACTACGACATGTTAAATCTTCAGATATATGATATACGTTTTCTACCGGTTACACATATCTTCTCTATTTGCAAAACACGATCGATTGAAATCAACTGTGAAACACAAAGCTAAGAATTTGTTTTTGAAACAAAGTTATGGTAGCAACTCGTCTCAGACATCTATTCATTACATTGTAAGCTTCAATATAACGGTGGCTTACAAATTGTTAATCAAACGCTTTGTAGTATCAATGAATGACTTCCCAAGCAACAAATACGCCTCACCAGCTATTTTGTGTAGAAATATTACTTCCTCAAAAGAATCATTTCAAGCCAAGCGAGACGCGCATCGCGCGGCCGCCTCCCAATAACCGTGAACGACAAACAGGATGGAAATTTAGTTCAGGGGACCAAGCTCGGTGGTTTATGCTTGAACTTATTGTTCGGACAAGTAACGCAGCTAGAATAACCCACTAAACTATTTAGCTGGACGCAAGTTTAAAGGAACATGTAAATTATACAACACACAGCGATAGCTCCGGTAACCCGACGGTGGGCGCGAGGTGATCTGACGATTGACCTGTGTTAACCTTCTTGCTTTAAACATGAATATCCCATCCTAACCAAACAAGCGACCGAAACAAAGAAATTAACTAGAGAGTGTCAACCACGTGTTTAACCATCACTATTTGTAAAACACATGTCGTATGCCATATATTCATGCTACAGGGTCCCTAACCACATTTTGTATTTTATACGCTGTGTATGTAGTTATTGTTTCTGCAAGCATAAACTCATGGGTCCCATAGTTATCAAACCAAACTTCTTCTCCATGTGTAGGTAAAAAGAACAACCGTGATAGGTTTACAAAGATTTCATCACACATGTTTTAAATTAAAGCTTTTTTTAAGTGCTGTATTGAAATAAAGCTAAATTCCTAAAACAGTTCGATTTAGTTTTCATGGCTTCGGGGAATTCCCCATGGGCTTGGTAAATAAGTTTATGTTTTTACACATGTGGGTCATGTTAACTATCAATTCTTAAAGTTTTAATCCGATTTGACTAATCCTTGTTGGAGATGTCAGTGAAATGTGGCATGCCTGTCACAATCATGAGTCAGGAACATCTTTCGTTTTTAAGGGAGTTACCCTAAGTAAATGTTTTCTTTCTTTTAAGTTACACAGGGTGGCTAACGATCTAGCATTCCACCAAATCTGATCAAAATTAGAGCAGCCGGTTAAACGCTATGTTCCGAAAAGCTATTTTTTTAGAAAAATAACCGTTTTGGGTTTTAACGTCTCCGGGGAGTTCCCCTAGATTTATCACCCACAATTTTGCTCCTGTGTATCTAGACCATGTTGTCTAACAAATGACAAAGCTTTATTACTATTTTATTATTTCTTCTGGTAGATGTCGGGGTGTCATGCCATGCCTGTCACAATCATGATTTGAGAACAAAATCTTATTTTTTAGGGTATTTCCCTGAATATTATTTTTTATTTTTTCTAATTGTTAAATTAGTAGGTAATGCACTTACATTCCACCAAATTTGAATCAGATTAAAGAAACCGTTTAAGCGCTATGCCAAAAAACTAGTTTTTTTAGAAAAAAATACCGTTTTGGTTATTAACGTCTCTGGGGAATTCCCCTAGATTTATCACCCACAATTTTGCTCCTGCGTATCTCGACCATGTTGTCTAACAAATAACAAAGCTTTATTACTATTTTATTCTTCCTTCTGGTAGATGTCGGGGCGCCATGCCATGCCTGTCACAATCATTATTTGAGAACAGAATCTTTTTTTAGGGTATTTCCCTAGGTAAATTTTTTATTTCTTCTAAGTGTTAAATCAGTGCCTAATGCACTTACATTCCACCAAATCTTATTCAAATTGGAGCAGCCTTTTAAGCGCTATGCCACAAAAATCTAAATTTTTTATAAAAAATACCGTTTTGGTTTTTAACCTCCCAGGGGAATTCCCCTTGATTTATCAGCCAAAATGTTGGTTTCTGCATATCTAGACCATCTTGTCTAACACATGGCTAAGTTTCATTACGATTCCGTTATTCCTTCTGGTAGATGTCGGGGCGACATGCCATGCCTGTCACAATCATGATTTGAGAACAAAATCTTATTTTTTAGGGTATTTTCCTAGGTAAATTTTTTATTTCTTCCAAGTGTTAAATCAGTGTCTAATGCACTTACGTTCCACCAAATCTTATTCAAATTGGAGCAGCCTTTTAAGCGCTATACCACAAAAAGCTAATTTTTTTCATAAAAAACACCGTTTTGGTTTTTAACTTCCCAGGGGAATTCCCCTTGATTTATCACCCAAAATTTTGGTTTCTGCATATCTAGACCATGTTGTCCAACAAATAGCTAAATTTCATAACGATTCCATTATTCCTTCTGGTAGATGTCGGGGCGCCATGCCATGCCTGTCAAACCTTTGACGAAAAAAAAAAAAGAAAAAAAAAACGGACAAAAACAATATGTGTCCCATTTTTCCAAATGGAACCCATAACTACACCCTATTTAAAGAATGGAGTTAAAAAAACAATTTTTTCTCAAAGGTGAGTCTCAATAAAATATGGACATATTTTATTAAAGAGAATTTGAGATCGTAAAGTCGTTGAAGATGGTAAGAATAGGCTACCTTAAGAAAGCGGAAGGACCGACATATTATCGACGTGTTAATCGGAAAAATTACAATATATTCCATAACCCAATGATGGACATCCAGTATCTGGTTGAGATTTCATCCACAACAAATTAATGCAATTTAAATTAAACTTCAGGGGAGGGCGGTGGATATGAGATCTGCCCATCACAATTAGTTGCAGCACATATTAAACAAAAGATAGACTGAGGCGAAAAGCGAATTTTCTTTATTATTGTGTTGTGTGACGTGAGGTCGCTACATGTGTCCAATTTCCTTCTGTGCCCCTGCGTCTTATAGACTTGCAACTTCTGCTGCAGTGTAACGCCGAACGTCGAGTCTTAGGTGATAAAACTAATCATTATTCGCACCATACGTGAAAGAAAAACGATTTTTCAGTTCAATTTCAGAACGAATTGTCTATGTTTCCAAGATTGCTTTCATTATTACCATTTATTTCGGGTAACTTTTTTGTTAAAGTGATTTATGAACCAGCAAACCAGTGTTATTATTTTTGAATGTTTCATAACAACAACATATCGGCTCGGTGAAAACCAACTAAATTTAGAAATTCTGAGTCTAGAAATATCGACCAAGTACAGCCATGTCGAGTGACATATCTTTCGTATCGGATGGTGCAATTGAGCTTAACAGAAGAATGAACGAGCTTTGGAGGCGAGTCGGAATGGATGATAATCTGGTATTTACATATTGTATTTTGCTTTATTAATAATATTTGCCAGCATCTTCGACAGATTAGTCTGGTGGTTTAGTTCGTTCCCTCTCAGTCGAAGGGTTGCAGGTTCGAAACTGGTCGCTAGCTAATTGGTTGGTCCTTGGGCAAGTCAATTAACGTACAATTCCTGAACCCAGCGAATTGATGGATTTTACTAAATTGTAAAGAGACGTTTGAATCATATACACAGCACACTGCAATAACTCCGGTAACCCGACGGTGAGCGCAAGGTGAACTGACGATTGCCCGTGTGTTAACCCCCTTGTTTTTTCCACTCACAGGGATAAGCATGAATATCCTATCCTATCCATCTGCTATATTTTTATCTTTATATTTTAATTTCCAACCCAGAACCCCCTTGTATATTAGTAATCGCATTTTGTATTCGAGTTTAAACCTGCGTAACTCACCACAATATTGCGTGTTTAAATCTGGTAAGATGTGTGCAAAATGGGCAACCCACAGCCATTTCTTTCAGGTGAGATAAGCTATTCGCTTATTCGCACCGGGTCATAAGCAAAATAATATATCCAAAGCCGCTGAAATTTATTTCACAGATACAAACACGACGAGCAAGGGTTGCTGAAGAGATTGAGACGCTTATGGGGAATATGCTGAACGAGGAGGAAATGATGGAAAGGAAGATTCGTGATAATTTATTACGATTTACAGAGGAGTCGAGAGTGGTGGCAATACAACTCGGTATGGAAAGCGAAGAATTGAATGAAGTTTCGGTGAACTGTTCGAATGAGAGCACCGGTGCAGTTCGAGACGGTTTAGTTTCTCAGGTACACATATATTCGTGTGTTTGCACCAGTCTTTGTGTAATAGCTTGATAAGTCTTTGTGTAATAGCTTGATAAGTCTTTGTGTAATAGCTTACTTATTATTCTATCAAATTTTATAACCACCCTGCTTTTGCCAACTTACGTAATTCAGCATGCGCATACTATTGCAATATATTTATTTCTAATATTTTTTCTATAAAATTTCCTATTATTTATATTACCTTATTTTATATTTTTCTATTATTTCGTTCTGTTTTTCGACCAAATATTATAATAATATATTATGCTTCACGTCATAACTCAATTTGTACAAACGTGTGTTGTTGTCATTATTGTTCACAAATTCACCAGGAATCTCGAGTGAGAAAACTAATTATTCGTCTCAATGATATAAAAAAGAAGCGATCTGAAGTAATTGAAAATCTCGTGGCTGATGGGAATCGACTGTGCAAGAGTTTAGGAGAAGATCCACTAAACTTGAGCGAACAAAGTGATTTGTCCCAAGCCAATATCGATCGTCTCTCTAGGAAAAAAGCTGACCTTAAAATGAAGTACGACAGCAGGTAAAAATGTCACATAACAAAATATCTAGTAGCAGGAAATGCACCCAAAACTAATCTCACTCAGATAGGCCAACACATTGAAGTATAGCCTAATAGAAGGTGTTCCCTTTGTTTTTTTTGTTGTTTTAACGTATTATTTTTATGATTTTGCAGACACGTTATTGTATTATTTTTATGATTTTCACGTTTATTGGATTATTTTTATGATTGTGCAGACACGCGGAATTTAGACAAATTCGGTCCTCATTTCTAAGTTTTCTGAAGCAAAACGACTTGTCGCCAAACGATGCGACGACAAGTTTTGTTTGTTACGAAGAACCGCAATATCCCGCTCTCTCAAGCATATTTGGAGCAAATGCGAGAAATACACCACAGGAACAAGGCGGTACACTTCAGAAAAGAAATAACTAAATTGTGGAGAGAATCTAATTTAAGCGCCAAAGAAACTGAGACATTTCGGGCAAAATATTTGGAGTTTCCGAGCAAGGTAAAACCCCTTTTTCCTATTTAAACGACTTCAGCCAAAAACATATTGCCGTTGTCGTTGACAATGCTTCAAATACTATGTATGATGTCGTGGCAAAACCTTGTGTTGCAGATTGAAGAATCGTTGGTTAACAGATTGGACAAATATTCTTCTGAATTAAAAGTAATTGTACGAGGACAACTTCTTAAACGAATGGAAAGCGCCCTCGCCAATATAAAATCACTTCGTAGTCAAGCTTATATGTTGGATGATGATAGCATGCTTGGCTTTGATCTTTATGAGAATGGGACGGTAAACGTTTTTTTAGTTCCGATACTTGGTGCTTTCTAGGAATCTAAATTTGTAGTCACGTTCTTCTGGGAAATAGGTGACTCTGGGAATATAAATCGGTATTTAAAAAAAGAAAGAATTTCTCTCAAGTTATTTTTGATATCATTTGATAATTATCAATTGTATATACCTAGTCGGATGTTTACTTGGTCAAGAGACATATCATGGTCCGAAATCCATTCGATTAATAAATTCTACCAAAAATTAAGCAAGATACACTGCATTAGCTCCGGTAACCCAAAGAAGGGCGCAAGGTGATCAGAGATTTGCACTGTTTGTCAACTTATTCACTGCATGTCAATTTACAGAACGAGCAGTTGCGAAGTCACACAGAAAACTTTGAAAAGGAGGCTGAAAATATAAAGAGGGGCATGGCGCAAAGAGCACGAATAACGAAACCATTGCACGATTGGGACAACTCGTTTGAAAAATTGATTGAACTACACCAAAAAAGCCAGGATCCTGAGCGCCTGAAGAACAGAGGTATATAATTGAGACCTGTCGCTACTGGAACATACATCACATGCAGTCAAACGGTAGAGTGAACGTCGACCGTTAGCCGAAATGACTGACCTAGTTGTGTAATGGGTTAAAGTTGAACAAAAACTGTGTGGCGTAATACGTTAACCCGACTGTGGGCGCAGGTTATCTGGCGAACAACTGTGTTTTAACACACCCGTGTTTTCCTGTCCCCCAGGGATGGCAACATATTCTTTCTTATGTTGCTATCATAGCTTAAAGGGAGTTTAACTCTTTGCGTCGCGATATATCGCGAGTTGGTGGAAAAACATGGTGCCCCGCGTTCCACAAAAATAGGTGCAAGTCTAAAAACGATTTTTCCGCAACGCGTAATGGTAGAGACCTCAGCTATGGCTCATTCGGTGAAGGAAATGCTCTAAGGTATTCTCTTTAATTTTCGTGGAGAAATATTAAAAATGCGAGGAGTAATAGCCTTTCTTGTTAGAGGTTTCGCCTCTTATTTCTATCGATTTTACACGAATTTACACGTGACTAACTCAGCGAATAGGAGTCGTGTTAATTTTTGCGGAGAAGGTCTTTTTGTCAAGTATTTCGTTTGTCAGTGCACCTCAAATTTTTCAAAGTCGAGCAGAATTTTCTTTACATATAAAGTGGTGTTCACTAAAATTTACATAACATACTTTTTATTGGAGTTAGATTCTAGGTATGTGGCTTGTTTAAAAGAGGGGTAAATTATCTTTCCAGCCATACTAAATATTAAAGCATAGCGTAAACTTTTGAAAAACTGTGCTAATTTTAAAATGACTAAAAAATAAAAAAAAAACACTGCGGTACAGCATGTTTGAATTAATGCATTTAGCCGGTAGTGAAAGAGTGTTAACATATGTGACTGTGCAGTCGTGTAAGAGGTTTCGTTGATCTAAGCGTGCGACAGAAAACCGGCCATTTGAATTGATTCCCTCGTATTACAGGTGGTCAGTTGCTTAGAGATGAGAGGGCGCGCAAGGCACTCAAACATCAACTGGTGAAACAAGAAAAACAAATTTTGGAAATCTCCGAAACGAACAAAGGTACTTCGATTGAACTCGATGGAACTTTGTCTATACTTAAAAATTACATTTTAATGCACATTGATGTGCCGTAAACTTCGTTTTTTACGGTTTCAAATTTTCCTCTGGTTCTGTTAAGGTTCTGCTTCTGTTAAGGTAAACTAACATGGGACGCCACAAATTGTAGTTTAGACACACAATGCCTGTACTTTCGGCATCTGCACTTAGTTTACTGCATTTATCAATTGAGGTATCTTAGAAAAAAGAATATTCATATTTGTCATAAGGTAACGATCGCTTTATCATCAATGGAAAGAACCTTGAGGAATATTTCGCAGCGAAGTGGGAAGACTTGGATAGAATTCACTCGAGCTTTATTAATAATCGGAAAATGAAAAGAAAAAAGCAAACGGAAGAAGAAGCGAGATATGGCAGCTCCAACCCGAAGAAATCCGACCTCAAAAAGCTTCTTCATCCTCCGGCATCGAAAAAGAAGCGTCACGATGATCGGAGCATGGACGACAACTCGGCTGGATACATCACGTCATGGGGAGATATTCGAAGTTACCCGGTAAAGTCGATAGTTGGGAAATACGCGTCGCTTCCTCGAAAGACCAATAAGGAAATAGCAGGTAGATTGTAAAATTTGCTGTCGATTCCAGCCATTGAGCCAATCATTCCATGGTGTCTGTTTTAATTTAAATGTTAAGGGTCTTTCGGAATCATTGTTTTTTTACTTATATCAAGGAAAATACTTGTAACCTTAATTAACAGTGTTACTTTTATCTGTTGGTGGCGTAAACCTATCACAACCACACACTAAATCAGACGATTGGGCTATTGCCACTATCCGGTGTTATTGCCAATATATTTGCGGATGCCCAATAACCGTTGAGATATAGATTTATCTAATCAATCAGTTAAGTAATGTTAATCGTTCCCAACAACAACCAATTGTACAGGCGCAGGAACTTCAGCTTGGACCACTGACACGATGTCAAACAGAGAGGATTTAATTCAACAAGCAAAGGAAATAAGAAAGAGACGTAGACGAAGTAAATCTGAAAGCAACATACGGAACGTGTTCTTGGCAAAGGGGGAAAACAAAGGTCTGTAACCTCATTCAAACTTTTTGTAGCTAAGTATATTTTTAAAGTTTTTTTTTTCATCAAAGAAGATATTTAAGTACGATTTAAAATATATTAATCGTGACTACCAAACGACTTTTAAATCCATTCTCAATGATAATGTGGTTACAATATTATTCCGTTTAAAGAAAACATAACGCTGGAAAAAAATATAGGTCAATTGTACTAAGTGGATTAAAACTCCCAAACAGTCAAAACACATTTTGACAGATTATGGTCAGCTACGCCTCCATGTTCCAAATGCAGATAGACTTGGAAATCAAGTTGGATATCTATCGTCGTTGAAGGTATATTTACTTTATTCATTTTGACTGAACAACACATGCCCAATATGTAACTAAGTCCGTGGGGAGTCGTTAAAACAGTGTTTCTCAAAGTGTGTGCCGCCGTCTGAGATTCTCAAGTGTGCCGCGAAACTTTTTAGAATTTTGCAAAATTATGTAGGAAACCTATTTGTGTTACGAGTAGGCAAATTGGGCATACGCGACTTTAATGCACAGAAATGTATTTTCCCTAGTTTAGTAGCAAGTAGAGTGGATAGTATTGCTATGGGTAGCGATAAATTAAGGGTGATTGGCATGTCATAAGCACAATTCATTGTTCAGTGTGCTGGTATATTAATGTAATATTAACACATGCATCACATTTTGTCCTGCACGCTGAGTTAAGCAGCACGAAAACTACCTAGATGACAGGAGAGAAACCATTTTATTAATAAGATTATTCCATAAGCAAACTTTAGTTATTTTATCCCATTTAAACTTTTATTGAGTACTCAGTTGGAATTGCCGACAAAATGCGTTTGTGTTTGTCAAAAATGGAACCTCGTTGCGATCTTATTTGTGCCAAACGACAAGCACACC
>CH001921.1:24521-46387 GCA_000149265.1 Ciona savignyi
CTCTTGTTCTTCTCACCACAGTCTGGTTTTAACAGATATTGCAGTATGTTACAATTAAGACATTGCTACAGTATTATTTCAACTGTGTTTGGTAGCCCAAGGACACAACCATTTAGCATGCAGCAGCTGGTTTCAAACCCACAAGCAATTGGCTGCTTATAGACTGTCGATGCACCAATCGATACAAACAAATATCCCATACAATCCAAATGTTATTAATCACCAATGCATCTGTGTTCTTCTGACAGACAGCCCCCATCACCCCATGGTACCACGTGGGGGTAGTTCTCCGACTTCCCTTGCGCATCCAACACTTCCATTTCATCCGGTGACAACGTTTCTTCGAACAACTGCATTCACAACAAAGTTAATATAAACACACATGGGAGCTCTTCTGGCAAAAATATATATAACTTTTTTATAAAAAAAATGCATCATTAACCTTTAGTTAAGTCTGTCTTCAATAGTATAAAATAATAGTTTAATAACGAACATACATAAATTGCTCTAAAAAGACTTAAAGACGTTAATGGAAAAACTTTTAGAAATTTTCTAATGTAAATTATATTTTTCCCAAAAGCCATTTAATTAAAATGTACAGGTTTACAAAATAAAAACTTTATTTCGCCAGAAAATATGTTTATATCTTTACACACTATCCCTGTTGGTAAAACCAATATATTTTGAACATTCCCATCCAACCCACCCGTATGATTTCAAACACCGCCATCTCCACATTCTGGCTCTCCTGTCCGAGGCATCTCGCAGCAATTTGCACCGTGTGTTGCGTTCTCTCTATGAACTCATCGGGTGACACCGCCTCGTACTCAGGAAGGTCGCAGAGAGCCGTCATCCCCATGTCCTCAGTGGTCGCCTCGATCCTGCATTCCAGGATGTCAACCACCTGATGGGGGAAGTGAAGAAATTACTCCTGGAGATTTTAGAATTTGCTTCGGAGGTCAAAATATAAAGTGCTGTAGCGACCTGGCTAGTCACGGTCTATAAACCATAGCGAGCTTTTGCCTTTTTCTTGTGTTTTAACCACGTTGTGTTTAATCTATTATTTTCGTCGGCTCTTTCTTTTCTGTTCACAAATACAAGAAACAGTACTACATTGGTGACCACGACGTGAACAGTACTACAGTGCACCATTTAATGTAAGAAAAAAATGTTTATCTGCATGGAATGTTGTGATATGGACAATTGTCAGATTAGATTGTGTCCACTTCTGAGAATCTAATTACTAAAATGTTTTTCTTTAAATTACCTTAATAGATAAAACTAAAATATTGGACCAAACATTAATTTCTTCCATACAGCCTATGCTTCTTTTTTACTCATTATAAATTAAAGTCAGCAAGACAACTTTTCCGTGTGTCACATCCGTCCAAGTATTCAATTCAACAAATGATCTCCTGCCGATATGATACGCCTTTGGTCATAAAAACCAACTACATAGTTAGCAGAGAGTAAATCATCGTCCAACCTTCTTGTTAAACATCTTCAACTTGTCGAGCGCTCGTCCGACGTCTTCAAGGAAGTTGTCGAAGTTCATGGAAGCCCAGGTGAGCAGTGTGAGACCGGGCATGATGGCGTCCTCCACTCTCCCCACCAATGGTCTCATACACGGCTGCATGATGGTTGGGATGCTATGCTTCGTTCGCTCGAAGTCATCGATCAAATCTTGAAGTTGCCGCTGGTGGAAGAATGGTTGGTTTTTAAATCATTCGTTCTGTACCCATCTATTGCCCGCACTTTAAAGGCTAAAATATTTCCAACAGGCAGATATCCATCTTCCTAAGTATTGGTTGCGCTTTACTATTTACTATTCTTCAAATTTTATTTTCATTAGTTTTTAAATTTGAAATAAATACAGTTTTATCTACAATTCGACTATTTTAAATTGCGAATTTTGCTTTATTCTTAACGTATATGATTTTTGTACATGACATGTTTTAAGGACGGTTTATTTTTTCAGTTCTAACATTTTTATGAACTTTATTTGCTTTTACAGGACCAAAAGCAACTAACTAATAATATTATAATCATATGATTAAAGTAAGTTGTTGGCTCTGTTGTGGCATTCATACAATAATTCTTGGTGAGAAACAATTTAAATAACAGATAACAATAAACATTATATATACAAATTTGACCGCTGGTTGGTAAACAAGATTTAAGTTATGTCCAAATATACCCGCGGTACTTTGTTTAAGTAAAATCATACATGTGGGATGTCAGTACCAAATAAGATAAATCCCACCCAAGAAAGATTATATCGATGTAAATTAAACCTGATTTTGTCTGAGTTTCTCCTCCTTCAAGCAGAGAGAGTAGACTGCATCAGGAATATCCAGCCCGATCTTTCTCAAATGCTTCGCTTCGCAGAAGATTTCAAAGATCGACGGATCAAGGTTGACCAGGAACACTTTCGACTCTGGGTGGCGCACTAGGAGCGAGGACTGGAGGTTCGTCTTCGCCATTTCCGTGGCCTGACACCTAGTGGAGGTAAGACATATTTACAAATGACTTCTTTGTTGGTCGAATAGATTTAAGTGGGTTGTTGCTTATTACTTGAAGAATTGTAGAATCGAAACTCTCCGCTAACCGGTCATTTGTGTCGCTAGCTAGTTTATGCTTCGTTTGTGCCCCTGAGCAAGACACAAACCCAGTGGAATGATGAGTTCTACTAAAACTGAAGTAACCTCTCAATTTAACACAACACATTGCAGTAGCTCCAGTAACCCAATAGTGGTTGTCAGGTAGCCTAAGGATTGATCAAGCAATAATAACGTTTTATAGGGAGGGCATGTTCCATGTTAAATTAAAACTTAAACTACTTTTTACAACAAGCCTATTATTTTGGCTAGTTGTACTCTCGATAATGTCTCAACATAAAACTGCTATATTGACATATTTCCTGCTTAAAAAGACTTCAGACTACGCTTAATGTATTACCATAGATTTTTCAGCCATACTGTTATTTCTATTTTTTTAAGTGTACTTTTAATCATACGTAATCATTACATATTTCTAATTAAGTAATTTTATTTTCTCCAACATCTTTAATAATCTAACTACCATTTTCACGCTTTACAAGCCTTTATTTCTTTAAAAGTATGTTCAAGAACAAAGCGAAACAAACCATGCTTTGTGGTAGAGAAGCTCAAACTCTAAGAGAACGGCGGCCATTTTGTTGAAGGTCTTCACGATTCGCTTGCCTTCCGATGTTGCGAGGACAGTCGGCTGGGTGCGGAAGTATTCCATCGGGACCTCGATTCGTCTGAATATGCAATTTGTCATAATGGCAGTGGATTTGTGCGGTTTATGCCCTAATATGCTGTATATTAGATAAAGTGATTGGGTTATACTCTATTCTCTAACTTATTTAAAGGGTCCGCAACATTAGAAAGGTTATTAGATTGAAACTTGCCACCAAGTAGCTGGTTGCTAACTACAATAATGTGGATTGTGCTAAAACTACAGAAAGTCGCCATGACATACAACACTGCAATAGTTCCAATAACCCGACATTGGGTGCAGAGTTTTCCCAGAATTGTTAGCTTTTAGCTTTTACACCACAACCTTAAATTAAAAGTTGCAACCAAAGTTGTAACTGTAGAGAAATTCGGGCATGAAGAAAAAAATATGGTAAAAGGTGGGTTTCGAACACACGACCTTCTGTACCCAACCTGTCACACATCCATCCCACCTGTACATCTGCCGAGCCCATGCAACCTTCCCTGATATGGGGGGAACGTTCCTCGGAATGGGAGGGTCTGTCTTCATCTTCTGATACGCCTTCTTCACTCCCTCCATGTCCCGCGCATAGCGTCCCAACAACACCATGTATTTGTCGTGGGTGTCCAGCTTCGCACCCTTGATGCTCTGGAACTTGTTTAGCAGAGCTGCATGGGGACGTGGCGTTTTAAGCACAACGCGTTAGGGGATGTTCATTCCATAATCAAAATTCGAATTTGATTTAAATAGAAAATGATTTTTTTTTATTCTAGTAATATGAAATTACATGTTAATAGCAAAACATAATGAGTTTTATTTATTTAATTTTTATTAACAATTAGTAAAAGTGGTAAATCTTGAGTTTCCAGTTTACAGTGATGATTTTAATAAAAATTGCAATTATATTATCAAACATAAATGGCAAATATATATTTCTTTATTTAATTAGAAAAAAAATTATTAGTATTAAAAATGTTTTTATTTGCTTGTTTAATGTGTCTTTTTTAAAGGGGTTAGAAAATCTAGATTTTAAATCCTTAATTCTAGAATGATTCAAATAAGAACTCCATGGATCCAACCCACCAAGCATGTACTCCGTCGTGAGCGGCTTCGAGAACCAGGTGTCGAGGAAATCTTGCAGGGTTTGTTGCAAATTGTCGATTTGGAGTCGGAAATCGTTGTAATCGGTTTCGAACTCTGCCTTTCTGTGGTCGAGCACGTCGTATTTCTTCTTCTCTGTGTTTGTGACGATGTTCTGGTATCTGGGGTGGAATGGATGATTTGTTTGATGGGCTCATTGTGTCAAGCCATCATCTGAAAGATGTTGGGATCAAAACCAGCTGCAGTCGGTTGTGTCTTGGGACACCTACCTGTCTGAACCGAAAGTTGCCTGAACCCAGTGGAATAATGTATGGAACAAAAAGCTATAATAATGCATGAATATATAGAACACACTGCAATAGGTATGGTAACTTGAGTGTGAGCATGAGATAAGTTAAGTGTTATAATGCACCCAGTGAAAAAATGGGTTCTACTTAACCTTAAAGATTGTCTTTAGCTCTGATGACCCAACAGCGGACCAAAGATAATCTAAATATTGCCCATGTGATTACTTAACGCCTCTAGCGTTTTCCCATTAAATAGGTTTACCCTAAACTTATTCCTCTTAATAGTGTGGCTAGGAAGTTAAGCAGCGCAACCGTACCAGGTTTCACGTTCAATCCCCCCCACTCACTTGATTGCAATGGAGTCAATCCCTTCAATCTTGACTTTATGAATTTGCGAGAACTCATGCATGGTGGTGAACATGTCAGACAACTTGTCCAACCTCCTGCAAAATGTGTCGAACTTGCCGAAGATATAATTCTCACTGAACTCGAATTGTCTTTCCTTCGGACTCTCCTGCAAAATATTTTAAATATTCTTACAAAATAAAAAATTGCAGAAATTGTTATGTTTTATCTTTTAAACATTGTGTATTAAAAAGGGTGCACCCTTCAAATTAAAAATAGTAAGTACGTCAGTCGCTATATAAAAAAAAACAATATTACAAAAGTCATAATAGCATGGCATTAAATTAAAATTAAAGAAAACAAGAAAAAACGACAACATTTCTTACAGCTCGTCATGGAGATTAGGAAAAAAAGATTCTCTTAAAACCCATGCAAAATTACCCTCAGTTTTTCCTTCACTCTGTGGAAGGATCTCTGATATTCCCTGTTCAACATCCTACAGTCCTCCATCTTTGCAAGAATCACCATTCTATCTTGGTCCCATATTTTGGCTGAGCCATCGGTGATGTAGTGCTTGCATGTGGTGATCATTTGGTTGGTCACCTGGGAAGGTTGAATAATTTCAATGAATAAGATGTTTGAGATTAACTGGATAGGCCATCTGCTAGTTGTTTGTGTCCTTGCAAAGCACTGAAGACACCTCAACCCAATAGATTAATACACTGAGTAAAACCATAGCAATAACACATTTTGGTAGTACAGTAAACTAGTAGACACAAGGTAATCTAATGATTTTAAGCGTATAAATTACCCTTTTGCTTTTCCTATACACAAAGAAAAACATAAGTATTCTATCTTATCTTGCTTATTGTACATGTGAATGATTTGTCCTATCCAAACTCATACATACGCATAAAATTATAGTTTGACTCATTTAAACACTATTGCACACCGCATGTGCGCAGGCGAACCGCATATGGACAGACGCATGCATAACCCCCCCCCCCCCCCATTCACCTTCACAAATAGCGATGTCATACGTTCGGAGGTGTTGTAGTATTGTGATATACAGTGTATCATCCGAATGCTGTTCATCAGACTCGGGATGATCTCCACCATGTTACGCGGATTGCACTTGCTCAGCGGGCCAAAGTACTTGTCGAGCGTGTAGAGATATCTCACGTTGTCCTTCGCCTCGTTGGCTGCGTCAGTGATCCGACTGTCTAGCACCACCCAATGGCGTATGATGCGGGACTTTGCAGCGTGGAGAATTCCAACCACAGTTTTAACCTGGGTTAACAACCATATTTATAGACGTTTCTTAATTATTGATCATATTTATTGCTGTAAATTTGTTGCCAGTAAGTGCAAAAGTGCTTCCTCCTAGTACAATATGCATGTAGCGAAGTTGGTTAATTTTTAGTTTATATATTTTGTAAATTGATTTTAGGGAGGCAAAATAAGTGCCAGAACAACAAAAGGGAGTAGTTTGCAACTCCTAGCATATTGACACACCTATTGGTTATTCTATTGTAACATACAGCACAGATATACACATACTCTTGGTGTCTTAATTTCATCGAGCAGCGCATTGAACTTTGACATCCTCTGTCTCCAATGTTCCAGCTCAGCTGCCGGACCGATATCATCCGCTTCCTTCCTCATTTGCTCGCTCTCTGTCAGCACCTGGGAACATGGGATCATTGTTTTAACAACTGTTGCCCCTTCTTCCTGTTTCTAACATAATTTCTAAACATAAACGTTGTTTGTTATCTTTGCTCCAATATCCCCATAGGTTAGTAAAGATCTGGTGAAACTGTCTAGAGGTTGCAGATTACTTATCAGTGGCATGTTGGGTTAGTGCATTGCCTTTCAGTCGAAAGGTGGTGAGATCGAAACTGGTCGATAGCTGGTCAGTTATATCATTGAGACACATAGTGGACCTCGTCCGAACCCAATAAATTACGAGGTTCTACCGAGTTAAAGGAACGTGTCTATCGTATACAACACACTGCAATTGCTCCGGTAACCCGACGGTGGGCGCGAGGTGACCTTACGATTGCCCGTGTATTAACCTCCTTGGTTTTCCCAATCACAGGGATAAACATGAATATTCCAACCTGGTCGATCTGCTTGCACCAGACTTCGACCACTTTGTCAAGTTTCTCCAGCAGATCAGAGTTGCGCGAGGCTTGTAGGAAGTCAGCAGGTCCCCTCATCCCATCCAGGTTGTAACCAACGTCCACTTCATCTAGCTCAAACTTACCTGGTTTGCATATTTGTAATGATTCTGTCCAGACAACATGCAGACAGTGTTTTATTGTTTGCTTTTATATGTTTATTTAAAACATAAATTTTTATTATAAATTTTCTAATTTAGAGTAGACATCTAACGTCAAGCCTGTCGTCGGATTGGCTGCCACTGCAGGTAATAATTGCTGGTATTTTATGAACTTGCTTAATTAGCATATATGATATTGTGTTATATGCTAGTATTTTATCAACTTGCTTAAATAGCATAAATGATAATGTGTAATGTGTTGGTATGTATCTAACCTTCCATACTGATCCTTGCAGTGGACAGAACTCCAACAAACTTCTCGATCGATTCAATGAACTCCTCTACCTGAGAGGGAATCATAATTATTGGTGGGGGATCGTGATATATTAGCTCATATGGTTGGGTGCTGGACTGTCTTGCAATAGGTGGCGAGTTCAAAACCAGCCCTGGGCAACACACCGCCTGAACTCATGCGTTGTATTGTTGTGATAAAAAACTGTATGCAAAAGCAATATTTAATACATTGCAATAGTTGCGGTAAGCCGACTGTGTGGTGAAAGCTCACATGACAATATCCAGTGACTAACATTGCATGGATGAGAGCTATTATTGATTTAGTGTTATGTGTTGGAAGATTAGGAAGCATTGCATTTGTAATCAATAGTGTAAAAGTTACTGAATAATCTTGGTCATGATTAAATATTCACATTTGAATAAGAATAAGAATACTTGCATAATACAACTGATATTGTTGTGATGAATTGGTTCAAGACACAAACAGAAGAACACACACCAATAATGACACTAGTATTGCTACTCACCACAGGTGATTTATTGGATGAATCCTCCATTGTAAGCGCTCCCCAGTTGTCCTGTGCTCGCAATGCTGGGATCATTACTCGCCCAAGCAGCGCCTCGATGCCTTTCAGGAGTCCCTCTGTGATGATAAGTGGTGATGATGATTAATAGAATATTCAAGTTTTATATAAAGAATTATCCTTTGGATAATCGTCAAATTACCCCACAAATACATATGAGAGCGTTCTCACACAGGTAAATGGCAGATTACCCCATTCTCGCTGACAGGTTAAGGAAGCTATTGCAGTGTGTTGTTTGTTTCTATTCTATGCAAGTTGAATAACAGACAGCTTTATAAATGTTACAATAAAAGTAGCAGGAAAAGCAAGGAATTTAACATTATGGCTGTAGTTGAGAACATGATGTTTTGTGTTGTTGCTTAATCTTTTATTATACTTGAATGCTTTACATCCTGATGAAACAGTGCATTACAAACCTGTGCTGTCAATCATTCCAAAGTTCACTTCATTTGCGATGTTCGCACTTGTGATCGGTTTGGTTATCGTTCTAACGAAGAAGTAGCAAATCCCAGTGAGAGCTGTAATCAAAGATAATTTTAAATAATTTTAAATGATGAAATGTTTTGTTATTATGCGAAAATTGTGTCAGTGCGAAAATAGAAAAAAAGAGAAACGCTTCTATGCAAGATGGCTTCCATATACTACAAATCTCTTTACGTCTAAATAGTTTGGTGGGTTTATGTGTCACCTTTTAATCAAAACATTGTGGGATGGAATCTGACCATTATCTAGTCGGTTAGGGCAAGACACTTGAATATTGCCATAACCTAATAGGTTCTACTAAAACTAAAAAAACATCTCATACAAAGCACACTACTCCAGTAATCAAACAGTGTGGGTCAATCTCGCGATTGATAATGTTTTCCCATCCACGGGGACAAAACATGGATCACACACATGACCTCACCTTCCCCATCCCCATTGGTTAGGAACAACTTCTTGGCTGAGACATTTGGAATGACGCTCGCCACATCTGCTCTGGAGTACGCGCTCTCTCTGGGTGCTACGTCCTGGGAGAACATATATTCGCTTGTATATGGTGACCTAATGGTTAACACGACTGATATATATATTAAACCAAACACAAATCCTTCACTTTGTCAGTTCTGATCATCCATGATGATACCAACTTTACACAGAAACGTTCTTGGTGATAAACCCACCAGAGGTGTGAAACGAAGCCCAGTAAAACCATGTCGCTTGTGGTTTAAAACGATCCGACCACTCACCTGGTAGTAGAACATGAGCTTCTTAGCTCCATTAGGGCTGAAGAAAGCGTCCATCATGTCAAAGTGGTCGTCGCTCACAATCTGATCTTCAACGTGAGTCTCCTCGACGCCAATTGCATCGGCAACCTTCGAACAAATGTTGTACGATTGGGAGTTTGTTTCAATAAATAAAGTGTAACTTTTAATCAAGCTTTGCTCTGGAACTGGTATAACATAGTGATTCTTCGTGGAAATGTAATTAAAATATCAAAAAAAATAGTGCAGATCAAAAAATTAGTTTTTTTTTGTAAAAACAAGATATGCTTCACAGGCATCATCAGTATCATATTGAAATACAATGGAATTTATTTTCACTAGGAACCTTGCAAAACAACTCAATGTTAAAAGGAATAGAAAGGCTTTTAAACAATCTCTTAACCCTATGTATGGCAAATTTGTCTACAATAAAATATATTGGGCAATCCAATATTGTGTGACTTAATTTTTTTTTTCTCATATTTGTATGTTTGTACCTATGGTTTTCAGTTTGTTGCTTAAATTATTTTACAATTTAATGCATTTATCTTTCAAATGATCTGTTGAATAAAAATTGCCAAAACTTAAAATGCTTCCCCAACCTTAGTTATGATGTATTTGTGTCTTGCATCCAGACATGACCTTCTTTCCTCTCTTGTGGCCTTCGCTTGACGAGCCATTTCCTTCATGGCATCTCCAGATAGAACCATGTTCTTCTTATTGGTGAGCTGGTATTTGGAAGAATATTACATTTTCTAATATTTGAATTTTAGATAAATTGCTTTACACAAACTATGTCAATGTCTCTATTATATTGTGGAATCGAAACTAGTCGCCAGCTGGTCAGTTTTGTCCTTGAGAAATGCACTTAGTGGACATTGGCTGAACCAAGTATTACAGGTAAAAAAAACAATTGTATACGACAAACTGCAATATCACAGTAAGCTGATGGTGGGGGAGTAATCTGATGATTCTCTAATTTATAACTCTTCCTGTGTTTTTCCATTCCCAGGAATAAAACAAACAATGATGAAAAAGGAATAATCATAACATAAAGCTTTGATAACTTAAGTGTAGGCAAAAGGTGATCTGACGATTGCCCGTTGGTATCACAGCCTGCATAGATACTGGTTATTGTAGTCATACCGCTGTATTGCTTTGTGCTTGTTGCGAAAATGTTGCCATCCTCTTTCGTCCAGAACTTGAGTTTTCTTGATCTTTCACTCTTCGGTGTACCGACCTCTGGACCGGGGCTCCTCGTACACTGTTCGGCGTCGAAGTGCCGGCCGTGGCATCTTCTGCCCGGCGCCCATCGATCAGCGCATCGGATACCACTCCTAGAAAACCCATTCATCCTTGAGACAATTATACGCAGCAACTGTCAGATTTCTTTGTGCTCCGGATTATAATAAATTAATCTGTTAAACAAAGGGGCGACACTATAACAAGAGAAACTTCTAACCCTGCCCCTAAACCTCTATTTAAATATGCGGTTTCACCTATTCTCCTCCTTTTTTAGTTACTGCAACTGTTCAGATTCACTTTCCAAGCATCGCCACTGAAGGAAACGTTCGACAACCGGAATAAAATGTTGGAACAAATTGTCTGTTTACAAATGTGACTAAATAACCAAACTTATTGGGTATTAACCTATTTTAACATATTGCTGTTGAATGCAGGTAAAAATTAAATGAAAAGTAATTTGTTCAACAAAAATCAAATTTTAATTCGGCGTTGCTGAAAATCTCCCGGGCAACCACCACTATAACATGGTTTACATTCATATCCTTACATCTTTATAGCAATTTATATCCAATTATAAATTTACCCACATTTTCCAAACGAAACAATTGTCTGCAAATGATTGTAATTGCAAGCATCTGTCGTCAGCTATGTAGGGAATTCCCCCGAGGTATTTCCCACATTCAAAAAAGATTTGCACATGACGCGGAACCATAGGCACGTCGAAGCGTTTACCAACGGATTTGAGAGGATTTTTCATGGAAAACCCAACAATTTTAAAAACGCATACTACTTATGTCTGTTTATATTAGGTTATATCCGCCTAATTATAGGTATCTAATCGGAGCCACATTTTTTGAGGATAAATTCGATTTTCAAAGCGGGTATAACCCTTCCCCACAAAACTTAAACGCTTGAAGCTTCATTAAATAAGTTGTTATCGATGAAATTTGCGCCGTTGAATTACGATTGTATTATTTGGTTGAACAAAAACTAAAATTAACGTTTTTTTAAATACCAAATTGCAATATTTCTTGCCATTTGACTATGAGCATGTGGTATTTTGAGGGATACGAGTGGGATAATGTATCGGGACATGATTAACCATTTAAGGGCGTACGGTCGTGTGGCCAAACGGTTATCGCGACCGATACATATACCGACTCCTATACAAAAAAACGTTCCTAGTGACGAGCACATCATCGGTTCGAAACTTGGCTCAGTAAAAAAAAATAAACATTTAAGGGGATCGGCACCATGTTTATAACCAGTTGTCCGCGCATTTTACACTTCAGATCTTAGCGTGGTGTTTATTTACTCGTAAATGTGGCTCAGGCGATGAAAATATTATTGTTTTGCTCCAAGAGTGTAATATAGATCTATGTTGAGATCGTGTTCCTTTGTCTGGCACATGTTGTTGTACATCGTCCCGTATTCTGTTACATATCAGTGCCACACAGGGGGTATGTAATCCACTTAAAGTGTGACGGCTCCAACAAGAAGTTGAAAATATGAATAAACCGAGTAATGGACCTTTGCACTCTATATTGACCCCTTCACCTAAGTTCGATATTCATTTCGCACGAAGGTGGTGTCCAATTTCACTGCTTTCGTTCGTCAACAAATCAAAAAAGGTAAATAAACTATACAATGTGCAAAAAATTGACAGTAATACCGAAGCGGTGCAGAAAACAAACGGTTAATCGTAATATTTTCATCTTCGAAAGGAAGATATCGTTAACGTTTCTGGATTTCCACCAAATAGACGGTTGGTCTTCATACGACAAAACGTTTTCCGTGGCTCTCAACCGTTTGTTTAATGGGCGTTGCTATAGTGCCAGAAACTCGATACGTCTTCATTGTTGGATCGTAGTAATTATGTTTAAACGAATTACTACGATCAATGCGCGTTCACCCAGTCCATAACAAACTTTAAAATAGTGTTAATCGGTTCTAAAAATTCTCACACAAATCAATATGCTGTGACAGAAATAATGTTTTCGTTTAATATTAATTTTTCACCTGGTTCGTTTTCTTCTTCAATTATGGCATTCGCTGTTACGACTCGCATACACTTACGTGGTTGGTATGACGAATGAAACCAACCACGGCGTAACAACATTAATTAGTTTGATAACAATTTTGTTAAAAACATGACTGTATTAATTTATTTGCAGTTTTGATGGAATATAATTTTTCTAATTTAATTGATTTCATTCTAGACGCATTTTAACTAATGCCGTTTTGCTGTATTTTTTCCTGCCTTCCAATTTTTATAAAAGTTTTGTTGTGTGTTTCACAGTGAAAATGTAAATTGCTCACCAGCTTTTTGTGGAATGGCCGGAGATCCGTTCCCGGTGTCGGGCTTGGGCGACGGAGGTTTGTTCGCTTCCTTGTCCAGTTCCGCAGCATCCGACATTTTCGGGGTTTCTCGAAAAAAAGCGTTTCTCGTACAAAAATAACGATTAAGTATATCAACTTCGAATATAACTTGTTTCCTAGGAAGTTATCTTGATAGAATGACGACGATGCGAGGGCTTGGCCCGGGCGAGCCTATGCGCGGTGTCGAGTTACGGTTTTCGCTTGGATACCAAGTATTATGATTGGATAAGACTAAGGGAGTAATTTCAACTTCTGCAACGTGATAGCTTTACAGACGTCACTACATAACAATTACGTGATTGGCTAGATATTGGCGCGTATTCAAACCATCGTAATTTACCATTTACTTTTTAAATAAGTTTAGAACATACAATCTTTCACTTGGTAATTAGTTCTCCATGTTTGCAATGTCACATATTACAATACAATTTGCCCGGGAAGTGATTGACGACATTTGTTCAGTGTTTAGTAAACAAGGGGACCCCCTTGTATTATGTGATAATTCCACTATTTCATCTTTATCCTACTAATACACAATCCGGCCGCTTAATTGGTTGGAACAACAACGATTTGTAACCGCCTGAGAGGTTTGAGATGGAAACCAGCCGCCGACATTGATGGTGTCCTTAGGCAGAGCACGCAGAAGATAGCCTTTTAGACGATGGGTTGCAGGTTCGAAACTGGTCTCCAGCTGGTCGATTGTGTCCTCGGACAAGGCACTTAACGGACATTGCCTGAGCCCAGCGGATTAATGTATTCTACCAAATTAAAGAAACGTATCACTCATACATAACGCACTGTAATAGCTCCGGTAACCTGACAGTGGGCACGAGGTGATCTGATGATTGCCTGTGTGTTAACCCCCTTGGTTTTCCCATTCACGGTGATAAACATGAATATCCTATCCTATTCCAATTGTTAAAAAGTTTGCATTTCATATGATCCTTTTATGCACAAGCCCGTCAATGCGGCTGTGGTTCCCATGGCCATTATACAGTCGAGTTTATGACTGAGAATTCTTTATTTTTGAAACATGTTACAAACGATTGCTTACTACAATAACAGCAGAAATATTAACGAAACCTACACAAGTACACAGTGGTACGGCCAGCATATGTAACACAAGAGCAATGTAATTTGCATGTTAGGTGTGGTTTACATAAATCCGCCGAATCCGCCGCCAAATCCACTTCCGCCGAATCCGTTGCCCCGTCTATTCCGTCGTTGGCTTGGTAACATGGGCATACCTGGGGTGACGTCATCATCCATCATCCCACCCCCTCTACCAGGTCGAAACCCACCCGGATATGGGTTCATGGGGTCGAATCTGGACCCCGGCAGAGGATTGTGGGGTCCTGGTCTGGTGGGTCCCATTGGGTTGGGGTGGAATGGGTTGGCACGACCCCTGCCTCCGAAGGGACCGAATGGAAATGTTGGGTCGAGGTCATAATCACCACCTGCATGTTTGAAGTTAATAGGAGCATAGGATGGTTGTATATAGTTTTATGTGAAATTAATGTATAATCTGACGAATGCCCCTGTGATAACACTTCTTGCGTTTTCCCATTCACGGGAATAAACATGAAGACCCTGTCCTGTTTTAAATAAACAATTTAAAAAATACTAAGCCCATGGACAGTTCGAGAATGCTAACCAATACAAGCTTGACACCACATGTGTTACGGCAAGTCAAAGCATCATAGGCTGGTTTAACATGCAGGATACAATACCAATACTGATCTCGTTATTAAAGGGGTTGAACGATGTTAATGTTGATTTCCTGGGGTGAATCTTATATGCAGCCCAACAAACATGTGCAATCGAAACCAGCTGCTGGCAAGGTGGGTCCTCGGACAATGCATTTAGCGTAAATGCCATGGGCCCAGTTGACTAATTGGCTGTATGTGCTAAAACCACCTAAATCAACTCACTGCAATAATTGGACTTATCCTGTGTTAAAATCCTGTTCCTGTGTTGTGATTAGTTTCACGTTCTGTTATTTAATATTAGGGCAACAATGATTAAACTAAAAAAACTAAAAAATTAAAAAAACTAAGTCGGACTTTACATTGTCCTGCCAGTTGGTCTAACGGTTAAGAGCGCCGCCTTTCAATCGAAAGCTGCAGGTGCGAAACTGGTCGCTAGCTAGTCGGTTGTGTCCTTGGGCAAGGCACTTTACGGATATTGCCTGAACCCAGCGGATTAATGGGTCCTACCAAATTAAAAGGAACGTGTCTATTATATACGTAACCCACTGCAATAGCGCCGGTAACCCGACGGTGGGCGCGAAGGTGATCTAACGATTGCCCGTGTGTTAACCCCCTTGGTTTTCCTATCCACGGGGATAAACATGAATATCCTATCCTATACATCCTATACAGGATACTGTATTCGTATACTGGAAGAGGAAATTTACTTTATGACAGGACCGATATATAATATCCAACACCCCATGCTCACCAATCATTCCAAGGGGCTGGTCAGGGAATGGGGGGGCGTTGGGGTTCGTTGGGGGGTAAGGTTGTCCAGGGAAACCCCCTGGGTGAGGAATTACGGGGGTGAAGAAATCTGCTTCTCTCGCAATTCGTTCCCGTTCTCGTACTTGTTGCCGTTTCCTCTTGTACTTCTGCACGTACGTCTGCAATATACGTAGTTACCACACCATTTTATTAAGCACGCTAAAACCTTCATTTTAGGCATGGATTTTAAAATTAATGTGTGCAGCATCGCACCAATTTATTATTAATTATAGAAACCTTGGGTAGCATAAATATGGTTATTCTTAGCTACATGTTTGTGCAACCCATCATTACACTGTGGTGTGCACTAAATGCTATGCACAAGGACACAACCAACTAACAAGGCCGACAGTCCAACGCACTGCCAATCAGCTAACCGGACATCCAGACAGCAAATCTTACTTCTCTCCAAGACTGGCCATGTGTGTCTCCAGGCACCACATTGAAATCCTTAATAAAGAGCGACCTCCATAAGTTGTCTTCCTTTGAAACATCGGACAAGATGCGGCATGTCTGGGGTTGGGGGAGGTTAGTTTGGATCCATGGCTAATTGTACAGGGCTTTACAAATGGGAAATCACATCAGTGTTACCTGAGACACTGCACATACGCTCTGCACATCGAGGTGGGAAAGTATTCGTAGCAGAAGTTCAGGGAACAATGATAGCAATCCATGTATCGGGGGGGAGTTGTAGTTCTTGGGAGGAAGATGGTTATTGAGGGGAAGATAAGTATGTTCGGGTTGGTTACCTGCTCGCATGTTGTCAATTGCTCTGTAGGCAACCGTCTCTTTGAAACTGTGCGCGAGTTTCGTCAGATCTTTAAACACCTGACTACTATCTGATGGCTCTGTAAGAGTGTGGATAGAATTGGAAGCATAATGCATGAAGTTGTTTGTTAGAAACAATTGGTTGAAATTGGAATGAGCTCCAAAGTATGAAAATCCTAATCAGTAACACATGGATCCACAAACATAAAGGATTGGGTTTGTAGGATCGAAGCTGGCCAGTTAAACTTGGGCAAGGCACTTGGCATACATCGCCTGAACCCAGTGGATTAATCACTTGTACCAGTACTGAACAGAATAATACATGGAGTTATACAATAGACTTTGCATAAATTATTGAAAAAAATAACTACTTCCCGCATCATCTCTCATAATAAAGAAAACTATTACTTTGACTTGATGCTAACACACTTAATCCATCAAACTTTCTACTTACTTGATTCAACATTAAATTTCTTCACAAATTCTCCCGATTTGATCTGCAGAGTAAGAACTTGTTCTTCAGTGTTGTTGCATGGACGAACTAGACCTGGGAGAGAACAATACAAACATCATACAACCACTATAAAGTATCGTCCACACAATCGTTCCAGTGCTGGTTGTGCTTTGCCCCACACTCTTCTTCGGGGCTTTATTTCATTTGATTTTAATTTTGTTTACAAATTATTACCATCTCGCATAAGATTGCGATATAAAAATCGCGTATCATGACCAAAAATAACTGCACAAAATTATAATATTCCATCATAGAAACTATTAAAACAAATTCAAATAAAGCATGGCAAGGATAACACAATATTAAATAACATGATATATAGCGACTGTCGTTTTTTTCCTGCTTTTTTTTGTTATATTTTCTTTTTACCCTTGATACTTTCTCCAAGAATTCAGCTCACCATTTATGAGGACGAATTGTCCAAGGGGGTTACAAGTCAATGAAAATCTCAAGTCATCTCCAGCTGGATGGGTGTATTCCAAGTTGACCACAAACGATCTCAACGCATTTGCAATATCTGGGGCTTGATGTGGGTTTAAACCCTGGAATATGATGGGTATGTTGATTGAAACATGTAGCTGACAGTATAAGACTTCCAACCATCAAATTACTTTGTGCCCGACGTCTGGTGGTCAGGCTTCTTTATATGTTTTTATTCAACCGGTTTATCCACTAGGTTCACAAACTGTCTACGAAGTTCCTTGCACAAGAACATTACGGTACAGCCAGGGGCTGGTTTCAAACCCAAAACCTTTTTTCAGGCAGTACATTTTTGCTACAAACGTGCTAAAGAGTCCATTCATGGTGCTGACAGAACCAAGTAACTGAACCCCAGTTTTGAAGGAAAACATTGTTCTAATGAATTACTTTTATCATAATCAGTAATAAATATTTAATATTGTTATATTTATTAAGCCGTACAATGTAATGGAAAATCTTGCCCCGGTTGGGAATCGAACTCCTGACTTGGGGTTAACATAATCTGACCAATTGAATTGCTCCCTATTTGCAGACACTTAACAAATTAGTGATAGCCTTACATTGCCTGATTATATAATACTATATAAAGAATACATGTATATATGCAGGAATCACAACTAAATAAAATACTTATATGTGTAGATGGTGGCAAACCTGTAAAATAAATCCACTTTCCAGCATAAAGCTGTGCAGAATCAAGCATATTGCTTGGAAATCCGTTTTAACTGATTCCATATTGTAGAGTTCTTGTAGAAATTCAGGCAGAGGTTGACCTTCTCTATAATCTTGCAATAGTAGTGGTCCAGGGTGGTAACAAGGCACTTCATATGTGCTTGAAGTACTGGGCTGTAATTATGTATTGTATTATTAAGATGTGATCGATCATGAGTAGACTGTGGTTATTATTTCATCTATGACAATTTTAAACACAAGTATACATCGAAGTACATTTTGCACACATTCGAGTTATGTATTGCACTGGCTTATATAAGCTGGAAAAATAAATACAGGTTCTATTTACATATTATCTACCAAGTTTAAGCAAAGTCTACAAAGTGCCATGTCCAAGGACACAACCGGTACGCGGTACCGGTACTTAGACATCTCGATTACGCAAACATAGCTCTTCAAATCTTTCAGTACACTAGATTGACCAGTTCCTTCATGGTACCATAGCATAACTACCAACGCCTTAATGCCTTGGATAGAATTGAGTTGTTTTATATTGAGTTGTATACTTTGCCACCTCACCTGTGTTATTTCCTCCACAGCTGCAGTTGAATCCATTGTTGACTCAGCACCGATAGAAGTCATACTGATCGATTCCTGCACCACACTTTCTTCAAATCTGAAAAACGTTCACATAAACCAACATTCCAAATTTTATCTCTTTTATTACTTTTAAACTAAAATTTAATGAAAAAATCTCATTTTGTTCCATAATGAGCACTTATTTTCGAAATGGCAGAATCAAAAATATTATTTTGAATCATTTTCTATGCAAATCTTTCTGGAATGGACATCCTTGTTTTGTTTTCGACATTTTTTACCTTTCCGTTTCTGCTGCCTCTGTGTCAATCACCAGAACTTTAAGTAAATCCCCTGAAACAATCCCGATTGAGCTCAGTTGTTCATGGTCATTTCCGATTCGTGTTTTCCCATTTAAGCTCAAGTCAAAAGTTGTGTTGGGCCTGGAATTAAGACAGAAACGTCTGTTATCTTTGTATGAATTTGCATGAATTTTGCTTTGTCGGCATCTAACAACTTGTGTGATCAAAATAGAGCCGAGTTTAATGTGGATATGAGTTGTGCAAAAAATACATTGTAATATATCGATGTGTAGTAAGTTAACAAGGTGACTTCAACAATTGTTGTATATTTACTTGTTTATATCGTAAATAAATTTTAATGAGTACCGGTATATTGCGACTACAAGCATACACCCGGTATGTGAAGTATGACATACACAAGAAATATCAAATAGGTGTTTAGTCCGACTGAATAGATCAGTGGGTAAGTGTATCAACTTTTAGGTGAAATATTGTAAGACCTAACTGGCTCTAGATATAGTTGGTTGTGTTCATAGGCAAAGCACTTAGCAATCATCATATGAATCCAGCATATTAATGGGTTCTATTAAAACTGAAAGAACGTGTAAATTAAATACAACATAATGAAATAGCTCTGGTAAGATGTGGGTGCATGTAAGGTAATGGGATGTCATAATGATGCTTTATGTATTAAATGGGTAATCTTGCCATGTTACATATCTTCTGCCACAGAAATAAACCTAAACATCCTATAGTACCGGCACACAATATTGTAGTAATCCTCTACGTGGTCTACACTATTAACAATATATATATCGTACTAAAGAGTAAATGACGATTTTATACCAAAAATTCCACTTACGGAAGGTGTAGTTCAGTAATGACGTCTTTAACTTTACGTTTTAAGTGGGCCACAGTAAGTGGAACCGAATCTTCGTTCAGAATAATCACGATCGTTCGCGTTTCGAATCTTACCCGTACCTTCATTTTATTTTCTCACATTCGTGGGCAATCCTACTTGCAGCAGATCAAATTTTTGTTTTGATGAATCATGTACTAGGTACTTCCCCTATCCTATTATCCCATGAACTTTCATAAATATATATTTATCCATGGGTACCCATAAAGTTTTCATTACGTAGGTTATTTGTGTTTTATGTTAAAAAAAACTTGTAATTAAAATTAATGTTTATTGATATTGATCCAATAAAGTTTTCAAGGTGTTTGGGATTAAAAAAAGGTTTATTATGTAAATATATTATGTGAAAAATATGCAGCGTATCTTTTTAATGTTAATTGCTCAATTTTCATGTTGGCATTCGATCGGTAACTGATGGGTGGGAATACTTTTAGGTCTCTTATAGAACTTATATTCAGCAGTAATCTATTTACAATTGACGGAAATCGTTAGGCTCTACGTAATAGTGGACTGGTTTCGCTTTAACAGCCACCGCACTATACGCACAGCCGGATGGCAGAGACATTTCTGTTGTCTGTTTCTGCTTAGAATGACCCAGGAGCACTGTCTGACTAATTATAGTTCGCCAGATAAGCAATATCTTTACCATGGAGTGCAGCTAACTTTCAGCAATGCCAAATACCACTGCGAGCAGTTTCACGACTCAGAGCTAGCTGAATTTCGAGATCAAAATACGTTAGAAGATATTGTTACACACATGCCACAGTATGGTCTCGTGTCCTACTAATTACTACAGTATAGGACTTGTCAAGGACGCCGGTGAGGAACAATACAGATGGTTGAGCGACAGAAGTGTATTTAACTCGACGTTTACTCGCATACGCGAAAGTACGGGTGGCACACATATAAACAGTTGCAAGAACGTGGCTATATATCGCACTGTGGATGGGAACAAACTGTACGCGATGCACTGTGACACAGCGCTGCCGTATATTTGTGCGCATCAAGTCGAAGAAGAACTGGTCGAACGCAGCCGAGGTTCCAACGCCGGGCTGATTCTAGGGTTGCTGTTCTTTTTCTTTATCGTTGCCGTTCTTTTAGCTCTTGTCTACAAATTCAGGAAAAGAATTCCATTACGAAATCCATTCAGCGAATCGGAGAAATCGCCGAAACGTCCGTCAGCCGTGCAGCCAACCTGTGATACTGAGGAACATACATACAGCACTATTGCAGAATCTGCAGGCTGTAGGGATACCACACCACATGACGCTGAGAATCGGGTTCGATATTCGTCCATAGTGGAAGTACAAGAAGAGTATTACGCCACAGTAGCAACGGATCCACCATCAGACGACCAGTCGCCCGAGAAGCCACATTACGCCGATGTACAAAAATCGCCCTAGCGCTATCTAGCGTCCAATATTATCATTGCTGCTTTAGTGCTGTAATACAAGGCGAATATTTAAGTGAAAAAATGAACGTGCGCTTTGCCTTATGTGCATTTATTTTCAGTTTGATTGAATAGTTTTAAAAAAATCCTTTTGTAGACGCTTTAGTTACGTTTCTATTGCCATGTTTAACCTAATTGTGAGAATGTTTTTTCTATCTAATTTGCGGAATAAAAACCCTGTGTGTTTAAATAATTATTGCATTAAATAAAACGATTCATCTTGCAAAATACTTTGTTCTAAAAACACGAATATAAAACTGATTGAGTGAGTTTAAGCGTCGGACGGTCGTGTAAGTGTGTGTCGTTTCCTTCTAACAGTATCAGCTAATGATCCAACATCAGTCCGTTTCAGTTTCATATCATGCAGGAAAGTTTTCGCTTGTCCGTCTCTCTCCTTCTTCATGGCGTGCATTGCTCTCAACTTCTCTTCTCTCTCACTCTCCATCTCCTCTTGCTTGGAGTAGTGACTCACGTTGCTCCTCCTCTGGTCCTCCCTCCAATCAGCATCTTGCATCATCTCCCTTCTCTTCCGCTCCAACTCTTCCTTGTCGAGCTTCCTGGTGAATCCCTGCGCGTGTTTACGTTGATACCGTGGTTTCTCCGGCTCTGGAGTTCTTCTCCGGTGAGTTACACGCGGTTTATCCTCCTTTTCCTTCAGAACAATGA